>VZTM01002039.1:37336-139779 GCA_013400555.1 Jacana jacana | reverse complement strand
GGTGGGACCGGCGCGGTGGGCCCCGGGCAGCGGCTCCTGCCGGCTCGGCAACGCCCGGTGCCGCGGAGAGCCCGGTTTATCGGAGAGCGGTGCCCTCCTGCTCCGGAAACCAAGTGGACGGCGTGAACTGTGACTCACCCTTTCTGGGGTGTGGGGGCTCTCGGTGAACTTGCCCCGCTCGGGCCTGCGGGTTGGATGGGCAGTGGGCTGTGCGGGTTTGTGTTCGTGCTGCAGCCCTGCCTGGTCCAAACCCCGCTTTCGGGACACGCTCAGCCTGAGCTCTGTGCCAGGCGGTGTGTTGCTGATGCCTACAGTAACTGCATCCGCTGGCCTGTGTGCAGGAGCTGGTGTTGGCTTTGGGATTAGCCTGGATGCCCTTGAACCTGGTGTCACCTCTGTGTGGCCACTGCAGGATCTGTGGGCTGGAGGTGTGTGGACGTACTGGGGACACAGGCTGTCTCACTGGAGTGTGGTGTGAAGGATGCGCAGCTGCAGAAGCCATGCTTTAAATATTCTTAGGACTTCTTAAATACGTTCAGCCCATTCATAAACTAGTTCATCTGGCAGTGTGTGCACAGAGCTGCCACCCAGTTATCTCCTCAATGAGTTGAGAGCAGCAAATTAAACAAACCTCACCCTACTGGAAGCTGCAGAATTACTACGCAGGCAACCTGCCTTCCTGTAAGGATGTCTTAACATAATCTTCTTCCAGTTCCCTTCTTCTCTGTGGTACCATCGCTTGTCTTGTGGTCCACAAGCATGTACCACTGGGCCACTAGCTGTAGTATGCCAGTAGTATACCTCTTGGCCACGGAATGCAATGGGTGGGTGTCTGCACTTGGTATGTTTGCAGTGGTGCCCTTCTTTTAGCAATTACAAAGTTTACTTGAATTTTGTCTAACAGTGTAACAGCCTGAGATACTGCACAGATACTGAACATGTGTGCATTTCCCTGTGCATACCCATGTGTATTTACTCTTGGAAGCACATCTGAATGCTCTTAAAGGTGACAGCATCAGAGAGAAGTGTGTTTGCCACATGGAGCTCTCAGAAGCAGCTGTTTCTCAGACAGAGTCTAAGTGAGTTTTCACTGGTCCTTCCCATGCCCTGCTGGTCTGTAGTTATGTGACTCCGCTGTCATTTGCACAGTATTTTGGATATTGCACTTAGTGCAAATTCAATAAGCAAGGCATTTCCCCTGAAGGGAAAATCGTGCAAATTCACAAGTGTGTGGGAGAGGAACCAGCTCTGGCTCAATATGATGGGTTTTTTCAATTTTGAGGTCTCAAATTCTGTTAATGCACAGCAAATTACAAGATACAAGATATAGCAGCAGAGCTGAATGTGAAAAGGGACTGTAACTATTTATTATACCATTTGAGGTGTCAAGAAAATTAAAAAACATGAAATAAGGAAAGGAAGTAATGGATGTGGGTGCTTTTTTTTTTTTTTACTCTCTACGAAAAAACAGGTTAATTTTCTCCTTCCCTCCCCCAGTGTGTTCTGGTTCAGCAAAGGTGGTGGGCAAAGACACATAACCCAGCTTTGCAGGAGTAATGGAGTCAAGTGAGGCAGAGAAGAGAGGTTTGCTAAACCCTTGAGCAAAACAGTGTTCGGTGCAAGTACCTGACAGCATTAGCCCTCTCTTCAGGATAAAACCAGCAAATTAAGCACTGTATTAGTTATATCTTGCCTGCTCTGGTACCAGTCAGGTAAAGCAAAGCTTTATTATTTTAACAAAAAAGCACAGGATGTCACATTTACTTTTGTAATCTTAAATATGTTAAATTGCTCTAAACCAGAGTTAGATGTTGTTTCCCAGCATTCACAAAAATTAAAAAGAATTGTGCTGCAGGGTATGCATATGGTAACAATTTATCATTGTATTACAGTTTATTGTCAGTTTTGTCAGTTTGAGAATAATACAAAATCCCTTCTGTTTATAATCCAGTTTTTTTTTTTCTTGGCCTGTGCCTGCTGTCCCTGAGACCAGGTTTCTTATTGATCAGCACTCACTATTTTGCATGAAGTAATAGTTCAGAAGTGATTGACAGTGAAGCCTGAACATGGTAAATTTTTACTAGAAACAGCAGAACAGATTTACTACATTCCATGGATGACTTGTCCAGGCAGAATCATGAATCAAGAGGAGGGAAAAAGCTTTGAAGCTTAATTTGAACCCTATTAGTTTTCTTGTCTGATGGAGTGATACCTCCCCTGAGTGTTCTGTGAAGTAAAAGAAAAAATAATTGAACAAACATCATCTTAAAGCTATAACAATGCATGACACTGCAGTGTGGTGCTTGTCTGAACATATAACTCTTAATTATTTACAACAATTCTTCCTCCTGGGAACATCATTACCACAGTGCTTTGTGGAGAGAGGGAAAAGATGAATATGCTCATTTCTGTGGGATGCTGCCTGGCTGCTCCTGGTCCCTCTCCTCCCTGAGGCATCCCCTGGGGCGACCTCCTCTCCCTGAGACAGTAAGTGTGAGTCAGTTGTTTAGCTCTAAGTCTGCTTTGAGTAGTTAGTGACCAGGATGTCCTCTTGAAAACAGCAAGATGGTCAAGGCTTTAGAAAGCAAAAGTGTGGTCATGACTACTTTTCCCAGCGTTTCACCTGCCTCGGTGGATGGTTTGGCACATGGACTGGACACCTCAGCAAACACTGATGTAACCTCACTTTCATAAAGAGCCCCCCAAGAAAAGCAGCAGTGTTTCTTATAGCTTCCTCAGAGGGGCTTTCCTATTGTAGCCAGAGCTTCTCTGCTCTTCCTGCCTCCAGGCCTGGCTTTGGAGGTTCCAGCTGCAGGTGTTCAGCTAGTTCAGGCACTAAGGTCTGTGGCCACCCTGAGCTGAGGGAGCCTAGTATTTGCTCCTGACCCTCCTGTGTGTGCTGGTGGTGTCTTTTTGGAGGTTTGTGTTTAGTCTCTGAAATCCCCATTGAGATAATGGCTGGTGGCAAGTGAAGTTACTGCAGAGTCTCTCCTTGTATCTACCCTGTTTGTCTTTATTGATGACCTGGAGGAGATGGGAGCATCTGTCTTGAGCTGTGAACAGCCCCAACGGGGATTGGGGGAGCAAGAGTGAGAGGCAATACACACAAGGTCTGGGCTGCTGTTCAGAGGGCCGTCTTCAGGCTGAAGGAAGAGGCTGACCCCTGGGTTCCTTATGGAGTTAACAAGGACAAGTGCAAAGTCCTGCCTCGGGGAACAAAGGATCCCTAGGTGGGACTGAGTTTGTGGGGGCAGGTCTGAGGAAAAAAACCCTGAGGGATTCTGGTGGGCATCACAGTGGCCATGACCTGGCAGCGTGTCCCTGAAGGGGAAGAATGCCAACAGGATCCTGGGCTGTATTAATAAGAGCAGAACTAGTAGACTGATGGAAGTGATTGCCTTCTCTACTTGGCACTCACAGACAGGATCTTATAAAGAGCATGAAGCCAGGCTGTTCAGTTGTCTGACAGGAGGGCAAGAGACAGCAGACATAGATGGAAGCATAAGGTTTAAATGGGGTATAAGGAGAAGGCTTTTCAGTGGGGACAGCCAAGGAGTGGAGCAAGGGGCTTGGAGAAGCTGTGCAGTCCTCATTTCTTGGAGGAAGCTTTCAAGACACCGTAATATAAAGTACTGAGCAACATGGTCTGTTCTCATAGTTGCTCTTGCCTTGAGTGGCAGTTTGGCCTAAAAACCTCCTAAAGTCCCTTCCAACCTAAATTATTCTGTGAGTATGAAACCTGTTGTATGTTTGGATACATGGAATCAGTCATCTGTCAGTTGAACTTCCATGAAATCTTCACTGATGAGACAGTAGTCATTAAATCTGGATGGATTCTGATCTGGTCTGATGGTCAACTGCTAGAAAATGAAAAGCATGAAGGCCTGTGAAACCAAATTCTTTGTGTTGCCTCTGAAAGACTACTCCTACCTCAGCTGACTCGGTCAGCCTGGTATGAAAGTGAACCAAGGCTGCAAAGTGCACTGTCACTTGTACGGTTAACTGGGTGACAGAAGAAAAGAGCCTGGATGCAGTCTGTGTATGGCACCAGCTTTTCAAAGTGCAATCTCATATTCTCTTTATGTAATGAAAGCAAAAACCCATGAATACTTTAGCAGTACAGTTGGTGTACGCTTGGCTTAACCCAGTTAATGTAAAGTCCAACTCCTGAGTGTGTACTCCTGACCTGTGCCTCCCTGTAAGGCAGGACTCATCCAGGCGTGTCTTGCTCATCCCCTCTTAACTGTTTAAGAGGGTTCTGTACAGAGAGGGCAGGAGCAGCTGAGGAAGGAAGGGATGAGGAAAATGGGATTGTAAGGTGCCATTTCTGCAAAGAATTAACAGAAGGAGAGCTTGTGTCCCCGAAACCTGCTGAGAGGCATGTGGTAGGTCAGGTTCTGGATCCTGATAAGACCAGTGAAAGTAGTGGGCTGTCAAAATGTATCCCAAAGACAACAGCCTGGTGGAATATGCAGCTGGAGCAGTGCTGTTTCAGGTGTGTTGTGTCTCCTGATAAACTGTCTGCCAGATGCATGAACTGAGCAGCCCTGTCTCGATCTCCCCTATTTCGTGCTGCTGAAAAGCCCATAATGCAATATTTAAGAACTGATGCAGCATGTTATTTCACTGACTAGACTCCTTATTAAGAAGGCTTGTCATCAATTGCTGTAACACTGTATGCAGCAGGCATTTGTAGAACTGCAGTAGTTCGTAATAGCATTGATTGAGCTTTCAGGCTTTATAGATACTATTGCTCACTCCTCCAGCACTATTGGATTCTTACTGGTGGTCTGGAACAAAACAAAATAAAACAAAATCTGGGGTTATGTCTGTTCTTGCTCCAAGTTATTGTAGGGAGAGAAAAAAAGAGTTGAATTAAATTTGGTCATGTTCAGTCAGTACTGGGAAACAACCCAGTGTTTTTTCATTTTTTATTTTTTTTAGTGAAGTGGAAGAAATAGTCATGCATTTAATGATTTGTTTGCAAGTGTCAGATTTATTTCAGGGCATTATGTTTCTGTGTTATCAACTTCTGAACTGATTTTAAAATTCATAGTTTCTGGGGCGTTTTGTATCTGGCAGAAAGGGGGAGGCTTTTGAAGTAATCTAGAGGTAGATAGCCAATGCGGATAAGCTGGTGTTTTGTTTAGCTGTGCATAGTCACCAGTGTGCTTGATATTCAAGTTGAATAGCTCCAATGGAAGTGTTGTGATCGCTGATCAGATTGCCAGTTCCAGCACCTTTTGTTCCAGCAGTATGTTCTCAGTTGTTTATTCCTCTAGTATAAACTCCTCACGTCACCTTTTGAATACAACAGGGTTAGTTACTGAGAAGAGCCCTCATCAGCACATTGCTCTTACTGCCTAAGTTGACTTAATGTGCTTGGGATAGCAGAAATTTCCACCATTTCTGTGCTTAGGCAGACAGATGGAAACCCAAAAGCTCAGCAAAATGCGCCCACATTGACCTGGCCTCTTCTCAGCTGCCGCATAGGGAGGGGAGAATAGCTAGTGCTGGGAGAGCTTCAGGAGCTGTTGCAGAAGAGATCGCTTTGGTTCCTTTCTTAGTCATTGAGAAGAAACTTCCACCCAAGAATATTTGTTATAACCAACACCACCCCACATCTTCTACCTCTAAGACCCACTGGAGACAGCTTGTTGGGGTGTAGGAGGACAGGTAGCCTTTCAACAGTGAGGACGGGATGAGCAGCAGAGAAGTACGTTTGTCAAATCTTATCCTCTGAACAAGCATTGGAGAAGCCTCCTTTTGGGCATCTCTGGGTACCTCTTGCCTGAATCTGCTTGCTGGGTGGCAGGACTTTGTCGCTGGGCCAGGTAAGGTGCTCCTTGGTGCTGAGCACCTTCATCTACTCAGCTGCTACCCACTTCATACCCCGTACAGCTTCTGTCAGGCTACGCAGCCCCATATCATCTAGGGATTGAACACTGTGCTGGAGTACAAGCTACTGTTTGCAGAAGGGTCTGTCAAGTCAGTTGGTGGAAACTTCTGAGAAAGCAGAAGGCAAAAAGTTCAATTTATGTATGTATTGTATAAACTCAGGTGATACTAAATAGCTATTGCTAAATGCTAGACACTCCCTCTACTCCCTCTGGCCCTAGACAGTTCTGTAGGATAATGATATCTATTGCAAAGTAGTAAGAGTAGACTCAGGAGAAGCAGATTCAGGGCTCTGCTAGCTTCTGTGCTTAATTAGGTTATGGGGTTTATATTTTATTTTATAGCACATGCTAGTACAAAAGAACCAATATTCACTAATTGCTTAAAATAGCCTCTGCACAACTGGTGAAGATCTGTCTCATTTCTGTGGAGGATTAGCACTCGCTGATCACTAAAGAGGCAAGATGTTAAGCATTTTATTATCACTTTAGATAATTCATGGATCTTTTAAACTGTCACCAAAAAAAATTCTAGAAGACTTATATGTTTGTACTGACCCCTTTGCACATCCTTATTGTGCTTTTTCCCTCTATGTTGCTGACTGGTGTTCTGCCTGAAAGTCCTGATAGAAAGCATAGAGGTAACCACTGTGCCATTGTGTAGTGCAGATGAGTAAACATGGGCAAAAGCTTTACTTGAAGGTTGACAAAAATTAGGTACCTCTCTGCACTCTTGTCAGATTTTTCTCTTGAATACCTTTCCCATTCTACACAGAGTCTTATGTACTGCTTTATTTAGCCTATCCTTCTCACCATCTTCTCAGTCTTGTCTTTTGTAGAGCAGATAGTCAGCAGAAGCATGATATTTTTAATGATCATTGATGAAGCGTGTGACACTTGAAGGCTTTCTGCAGGAGCAAATGGATGATGCCCATCATGGGGTACAGGAGGCAATGAAGAAACTCTTGTCAGAATCAGCATCAATGTTTGGTTAATATATTAGCTTTCATTTTCAGTGTTTTGGTATTAGTAAATACATTGAAAAGTACTTGGTAGAAAAACTTCTTAAGTAGTACATAAGTTTGCTCTTAAACAATATTGGGATTTTTAAAAAACCCATCCTTTGGACAGTACCGGGCAGTCCTGTATCAGGAGCCTATGTAATGGCAGTATTGGTAGACATGGGGAGAGATGTTTTAGCCTTCTAAAGCAGACTATAAGAAAAGCAGTTGTTTCTGTCACTCTGTCCCTTCCATTGGCTTTGTAGTTTCAGCGCTGTCTCTTGGTTTGGTTAGGTGGCTCTCTGGTCTTAAAGTTCACTGATGTAGCTCTGATCCTGCATTAATAGGGCTGACACTTTGGATGAATTAGCTATGCCAAGTACTGTATTTTTTGATTTTTCAATCTTGCTTCTGTGGTTGCAGATTTAATGAAAATGTTAGGAAGTAGCTTCTGTTCAGATCAATATAAGTGGACTGTATTCATTGTAATTGGTTTCTATCTATAGAATGGTAAAAAAATCTTTAAGGACAGTCTAGGAGCAACTTGGGTTTCATGCTTTTCTAGCAGAGGCAATATTTAGACCTTGTTATTAAATTGCAATGTCAAGTTTCTCAGGAATATTGAAGTTGTTGACCAGAAGATTGAAGAAAGGCAGAACCCAAATTAAATGCCTGTTCTTACATCTCTTGTGGACACTTATTATTATTGTGCAAGCCTGATCTTGGCTTTTGTACCTTGTTAATCACTGTTTCTTTAGTTGATAAATAGCCCTTGGTAAGCTTATGGTTCAGTGCAAATGCTAAGTGGTTAAAGGTTCCAAATAACCATAAGCGTTTCCTCAAAGTGAAAAGAGCCTTTTCTGCTGCTCTGACTCATACATATGACTTGGAGCTACCTTGCTCATTCCCCAAGAGATTTCTGCCCAGAGTTTCAAACTGAACCTAAATTTTTATATTTAACTGCCTCTCTTAAAAACATTGTGAAAACTAGTTCACCACAGTCACCACTGGAATTTTGGTGTTTGATATTCAAAGATGGGTTTGTAACATCACCAATATAGGTTGCCTGATTAGGTTTCTTCTAATCCTATGCTCTGTGCAAGCCTGCAGCCCCTTACACTGCAAAAGGGAGGATTGGTATGTAGACTGCGGTGCTATTTTGTTCATCTGACAGCATCTCTGGACAGCGGTGGAGCAGAATGTGACACAGAAGAGCTCCTGCATGATCTGCCTCTGCCTGTTGGCTTCTCAGATGCTCTGGTGCGGAGAGCAAAGTCCCCATCTAAGGCTGCCCATGCAGTACCGATGGCACAAGCAACAGCTGCTCCCAGTGCTGTGCCAGGACACCCGCAGGTGCACAGAGGCATATATCTTCATTTTCCTTCCACTGCCTTACACATGCTTCCACTCAAAAACCCATCTCCAGTCTGCTGTCTCTCTAACATTTGCCTTCCATGTTTCCAGACTGGCTTTCCATAGCTTCCCTGTACTGTTCCCCTGAGCCAGGGTCCTGCCATGACCTGTGTGTAGAGTGTGGGCTGTAACACTGCTGGGCTGTGCCATACTTTGCATGGGAAGAAGGGGAGCTGGAATAGCATCTCCACTGGCAGGGCACACTTCTGCAGGGTTGTGCTGTGGCAAAGTGCAGCTCCTTGCTTGGCAATACAATGTGTGGAGGTGCCTGTCTGTCACTTCATTAAAGTTCTCAAAACTTGATTAATTTCCCTTTCAACTAAACTCTTCAGTAACAAATGCATTATAGGTTTATATGGCAATCTAGCACTTCTCCCGAGCAGTATGATGTCAGGTCTTTTAGCTGATATACAGCTTTTGAGAAAAGATTACAATGCTCATTTCAAGGTCCTTTACTCCACTTTCTAGAAAGAGATGACTCATTTTTATACTGTGTTATCTGTCTAGCTAGGTATATAACTTGGTGGAACAGATATTCCTTAATCTTTTAATTCCATTATCTTTTAAGTGTTTGTGTTTCTTTGCAGGTGCATCTGGCAGTTGGCTTTTGTTATGGATTGAAGAACCCACAAGAAGTTGTTGTTTAGACAATTATTCTGGTATCCAGTGAATCCTTCCCCACCTGGGAAGAGGAAGTGGAGGGGGGGAAACAAGGAAACTTGGGGGTTATTATATAAAGAGATTTAATAGAATAATCGCACAATCACAGAATGATATGGGGTTGGAAGGGATCTTTGGAGATCATCTAGTTCAACTGCCCTGATGAACCATGCCCACCTACAGCAAGTTGCACAGGAACATGTCCAGGCAGGTTTTGAATGTCTCTAGAGATGGAGACTCCAGCACCTCTCTGGGCAGCCTGTTCCAGTGCTCTGCTACCCTCAGTAAAGAAGCTCCTCATGTTTAGATGGAACTTCTTATGTTCAAGTTTGTTCCCGTTCCCTCTTGTCCTGTCACTGGGCAGTGAGCAGCAAATTTTGGACACTGGGCACGACAGCTTTGGGAGGAAGGGAAAGGCTCAGGGATCTGGTATCAGGGCAAGGAGTTCTCAGGGTTGCAGCCATCATGGAGAGGAAAAACTCCTCAGCAAATTTTTGAATTTATATTGAATGGGACCTTCATGGTATGAAATAATCCTGTTGCCTTAGCTTGGGTCAAGTGCCCAGGTCTTGCTCTTCTACATCCCAGCACCTGGTAAGCTTGGAAGCATAGAGATCTTGAAATCCACATACCTGAGCTGGCTATGAAGTAAATATTTTTGTAAACTAGGACACTAGAGTCTTCTGAAAATACAGTTTTCCCAAGGATTAGAAGATAATTTAGTGAAAAGTAAAATTACACATGATTAATTTCTCTTTCAGTATTTCACACTAGGACAGCTTTATAAGGACAGTACTTGACACATTCTGGTGCCAAGTTCATTGTGCTCACTTGTTGCCCCAGTGCTACATCTTGCCAAGCTTCCACCAGTTCTAGTGTTCCAGTTATTTTATACAAAACCTCTAATGCTGCATATAAACCCAGTATGATTCCCTGGATGCTAATTTAAGGACATGAGTCTCAGCTCTGACAGTGGACAGGCTGGTTTCTTGTCAAACATACCACCTTTACATTCTTCCATCATAAGTAGAGGTAACAATCTCCAGATTGTTAGTATTTCTCACAAAACATCTGATCAACAAGGCCAGTTGTGTCCTTAACAAACCCACTGCCTTTGATTGTCCCTCTTGGAGAGGTGACCAGTACATGCAAATCTTCAACAAGCATGACTGGTTTAAGCACTGACTATTTTTTTTTTAATTGAAATAAGCACATGCAGGCTTTAATCTACCAATGTTACTGATTATTCTTCCCTTGCTGGTTTCTGTGAAGCAACTCTGGAACATGAACTTGGCCTTTTGCTGCAGACACAACATGACTGCCCTGAGGATGCTGTAGAAAGTAAATGGGAAATACAACAAGCGTTACCTTGTGATACTCCATTCAGTACGAGAGTTCTGTGAGCTTAGCAGTTCAGATTAGACTGGGCAAACAGTGCCTAGGCTTCTGTGGTGTTCAGTTTTCAGAGGATTTTTTTTGTCAAAAATCTCCTGGTAAGTACTGCTTGTCCAAAAATGTAGACCTGAGTAAGTGTCTGACCCAAACCCCAAGTTGCCTATACAAAGCAGAGTCTTCCTTGCCCATAAATCACCCTGGTGCAAACAGACATCTCTGTAGAAGTCAATATTTATGGGAGGCTTACAGAAGTTGGTGGCTGCAGAGAATGTGTTTCTACTAAGAAGGAAATTACTGTTGGTAATTACTGATCATTTATTGCATTTTTCAAAGAAACCTTTTTTTACAGGAGCTTATCTCCTATCAATCAAACTTATACCATAAGAGACCTTCACTTTTGGTATCTGGACTGGGCAGCCACAGTTCAAGAGTGAAGATAAATGATGCACTCACAATATCAGATGACAGTATCTTTTTTGATGTCTCTTCTGTAGTAAGAGGAATTTTTCCTTCAGGAAAAATAAAATGTTTTATGGCCAAGATGCACCTGGGTCAGGTCTTGCATTCATCCAAGGCCACTGATCACATACCAGTCAGCTGACCACACTGTAATGTGCTGAGTTTCTGTCATTTTTAAGTCAATAGCAAAACCAGATAAGTGTTTCAAAAAAAGCTTGTTCCAGACTTGCAGAACTCGTTTTCACTTCAGCAGAAGTTCAGCATTTAGCACTATCTTGAAAAAATAATTGTGATAATTTGTTTCTGGAAGGTTTATGCTTGTTAGTAGTAAAGGAACTGGCTATCCACGTCTGTCTCTGGATGCCAACTGAAGTTGTCTGGCAAGAAGAAATCATCTGTCTCAGCACAGTCCCAGCTGGCCACTGAAGCAAACTGAAACAAGGCTGCTACATAATTGGATGGTATTGGCAGTGCTGTGATTGATTTTGCATTTCTCTTTTCTTTTTCTGACCCTTAATGTGAGAGCTGTCAGGGAAGCTGAATCCCGTACCTCATAGAAGGGGTGGTCTTACAGGGTAAGAGTCCTGCTTGTGTGTACGTCACTGCACTTCAGTAGGGCTGATGTCCTTTGAGTCACAGACCAGCAGCCATGGAGATGGTCATCTCTGTGGACCCAAGCTAGGAGAATAAGTATTTTAGAGATGGAGGTAGTTTTTGGCTTGGTCTCCAGAAATAGTAAGCGATATTTTTTAAAAAACTTTAAATGTTTACTAGTAAACTCCAGACTGTCCAGCTCAGAGAGGCGCTTGCCAGTGCTACAGGACTTAATCTTGCAAACACTAAAAGTGCTTTAAAGAGTTTCATCTACCCAGGTAGCTGAGTGTGCCTGTCATCGCTGTGCTTAAAACAGTAAAAGCAAGGAATCTTGAGTATCTCATGTTCTTCCAACACTGTCCAGAGGGAGAGGTGGTGTAGCTGTTGCTAGTCACTAGGTGTTCACTGGAGTTTAATGCACCAGTTCATGGCTCAATGTCTGTTAGAAGCCTCTGAGGGGGATGCTATTGCCCCTGCTAGCAAAGTGTGGTAGGAAAAGCTGAAGTGAGCAGTGCTGTTGAGAGGCAAATAGAAACAATAGGTACTGGTGGAGGATGATATGAATTGGATACTTGTATATTTCTCCAGTAAACACTGAAGTCTTCTATAAGTTTGCTTGGTTTTTTTGCAAGGAGGCATGGGGTGACTCCTGTAGTTATGTGTGTTCAGAAACTTGCAAATGTGCTTTCCTGAAGCAGAGGATGTTAGAAGAGGAGGCAGCACAGCATTGTGATAGAACCTTTTCCACGTTCCTCCTGGCTTCAGTAGCTCAAAATATGCGCAAAGAGCAACTGGTTTTAATGTAGGGTCTAGAAGAAATCAGGCAGATACTACTATGCTGTTGGCCTTAACTGATCTTTGTCCAGTAATTTCTTGATCCCTTTGATCTGGTTTTAAGGAAGAGAAACTGTCTGAAAGGTAAAACCACACCAATGCAGGGAAAGTAGTTGGGGTAGAAGAGACATGCTGCCGAAGCTGGTATGAAGAAAAGGGGCAGGATGTGTGTGGGTGCGTGTCAGTGACCCAACAGTCTATGTAGGGGAAAGCCTTTGTCAGCACTTTATGCATCATGCTGGATGCCACGTCTTCACTGATGCTTGCAAGTCCAACTGTGAAACTCCAATCCATACAAAATGGAGCTTCAGTAGTGACCTATGACAATCTCTTGTGACCCTTAAAGCAAGTGCTTATATTAATCCTTCTCTTGTTCTAGGGTGTGACCTTATTGTCACACAGTAAAACAACTAGCTTGCCTCAACTACAGGGATCTGGGTTAGGACAATCCCTACTGACTAAGCATTTCCAAAACTTTTTTTAAATTCTCTATGTCTGGTATTGCTGAAAAGCCATTTTTTTGACTGGACTTAAATTGATTATTAGTCTGGATCTGAAATGCTGGGTGAGGTTCTGGTTACCTATTCTGGAAATGCAGTGTGAGCAGAAAAGGTAGAGGTGGATGAGAAGACCTTGCTGCAATGTAGGACTGCTTCTGTATGAAGTGACTCTAATTAGATAAATGCCTTCAGCTCAAAGTTATTTGGGAGAGGGGAGAAATAGGAGAGGTCTACAATATCTCAAATGGGTCAGAAAAAATGAACTGGGAATGATAGTATGAAACTTGATAACATCCAGAGGAATACCCAGGCAGCAAATTTAAGCCAATAGAAGTACTTTGTCATGCAATGCACAACTTGAACTGTCAGATTTATTGCCAGGGTGTTGTGGGGGCCAAGAGTACAGCTGGGTGGCAACTAATGAAAGAGAGATCTATCAATAGCTGTTTAACACTTTGATCCAGATGCAGTATCTGGCTTTGGAAATATGTACACTGCCTCTTACAATAAGCTGGGGAAAATACACTGGAGACAGCAGCACTCTATACTTGTCATCTTTCTGTTATTCTTTCCTTAAGCTGCCAGTACCAACCGCTGTTGGAGTCAGGCTATTTGGATATACAGATCTCTGTGACCCACTTAAGCTGTTCATGTATTATGAATAAGCTGTAATACTGATAGCTGTTTAGCAGACTCATTATGAGTCGCTTGCTGTGATCCTGAAGGTCATGAGTTGTCCAAGGACTGCCCTGCCTTAACCTTGCAGACATCTTGCCTGTGTTTCCATCCAACTGGGCAAGGGGAATCTGCATTCAGGGTAAATCAGGGTCTCCAGTGGCGTAAGATGGGCCATCACTAACTCTGGAAATGGGTGCCCTGAGGTCAGTTGTTGAATTATTTTTTTTTCTTCCTTGCCTCAGTATATATGTCCTAGAACAGATAGTAGAAAATGGAACGATTCTACCATTAAGACAGTCAGAGGTATTTTATGTCAACAATATAAAAGGATTTCCGCTCCCCCGCCCCAGCAAGTCAGATTAACCCTAAGAAACAGTGCACACTTTGTAAAGCAGAGATTTCTTATGGGGAAATGTTGTTTCTAGCTTTTCCCCATCAGCTGTGAAAACATACTGCCATCCAAGCTTTGCAAAATGATTCTTAGAAAGACCTAGCAATGAATACTTGGCATACAGAGGTTTGATATATTGAGAGCCAGACTTAATATTATGGAAGAGTGTCCTGGAAGAGCCTTTGCAAAAAGGTGCCGGGAAATGGGGGATGGAACAGTCTCCCATGGCCCCTGGGGTCTGTCTTGTTCTGGGACAGTTGATGTAGCGGATAACATGCCAGTTTGTGCTGTGGAGATGATGGACAGGCTCTTCCTGAATAGCCTGATAGAAATCAAGTGAGCCTGAAAATACCAGCGCCAGTGATAGAAAATAGTTGTTCCTTTTCAGAGTTCATTTTTGGAAAAGGCACTGTTCTTTTCTGCCTGTGTACCCCTGCTTCGCAGCTAATTGAATCACTAAAAATTTGCAAAGCAGAACTGCTGATCTTTTTCTGCCTGCAAATGGCAGAAGCGGGAGCCGTTCCTAGGTGGGTTTGATGAATGGCAGGCTGCCAGCAGTGGCATCCATCTTATCTGAGATAATGCCACGAGCAGCCCGAAAGCCATTTCTGGCAGACAGAAGAGCATCAAATCAGTCATATGTCATGCAGGGCTGACTGGGGAGCTCTTACAGGAGCAGGACTATGACTGGTGTGGCCAGTGTTGGGTGGTAAGCAGTCTTTTGTGGCGTGTTTCCAAAAGTTCTTCCAGCTGTCACCCCTTTGCATGGAAGCCTGGTATGGACCCATGGCATCAGTGATGCCCTGATCAAACAGGAACTGTAAGAGCCTGGGACCCATAGGTCCTTTGGCCTGCTGAGCAGGGAAGAAGGGTTCTTGTGCTGCATCTCTGCTTTGGTGCCTGTTGCTTGGCTGCAATAACACTTCCAATGGGTTTGCCTGACCCAATAGCTGGAGCCATTGCTCCTCTGCAGCCAGGACTGCAGTGGTGCTGTGTCCTGGCCATGCAGGATGACTAGGGAGTAGCAAAAGTCAATGTCAGGGAAGGTGAAACTAGTACAAAGAAGGGCGATGGCTACCCAGGCTCTGACAGGGGCAGCTGGGTTTGCAGTAGCGGTCGGAAAATACTCCTGTGACTGTCTCCTTTGCTAGATGTGAGTGTGTCCTCTCCCTCCTGAGGCTTGCTATTTCATGTTCGGGCTTTGATATCTCCCAAGCACGGCTTTATCTTTCTCATTTCTCCATCCTTAGGGGAACCTTGGCACAGATGTCAGCAGCCACCAGAAACCGCCAAAAGCTTTTGTGCAGTTGAAATATGCTCTGTCCACACTTCATCTTAAGGACTAAAGGCACTGCTTGTAATTCTGCACCAGGCTCCTCTGGTTTTAACCTAGTTTCCACTTTGTTTAGTTTCCCTACCGTATTTACAAGATCGCGGCACACAACCAGAAGCCTAATGGGAGCTCCTAAATGTCTGCCAGCCCTCCATCACGCAGCAGCATTCCCAAAACTTTTTAAGAAATGGGTTTGTATTTTTCCAGGATGGAATGTAAACAAAGGGCTGCTAATAAAACAGTGTGTAAGGTCTTATTCAGTTTTATATAAATCCTGAGACCACGTCTAAAAATAGTGCCCTGTTTTGCATTCCTGAGAGCAGATTCACAGCATACCTACATCTGCCATGAAATGCCATGCTGGTAACAAACTGCACTTCTCGGGAGTGGTATGAAAAGTACTGAAAACCCATTTTAATTTTATTAGCCTTACAAAATGCGTATCGACAGTGATGTTAAATATTTAAACACATGGAATGGACTGCAGCCTTGATACTAGCAGGAGGCATCCAGCATGGGAAACAGCCTAGAGGTGTCCATTGGAGAAGTGCAAGTGTTGGCTGCCTACACTGAAGCTGGTGGGATCTGGAGCAGAGAAGAGTGTGGGGAGGCTGGATGTAGATCTAGCTGATGGGTTCGGTCTAGGAAGGAGGGAAAGGATAAAGACAGGCAATTGCTGTGCATTCTGTATGTTATGTTAGGATTCAAGGAGAGGGACTCTTTCTTTTAACGCTAAGGCTTGTGCTTGTGACGCAAGTATATAAGTAGCTGGGGCTCAATCCTGTAAGGTGCCAGTGCTTAATGCGGAGCCTGTAATCAGGCTTCTTAGTTTAAAGCACTTAAACTCTTTCCTGCCCTGTGTCTGCTTACTTACCATCTCTCTGAGCTGATCTCATCATCGTGTTTTTCAATAGTGGGAAGTCCGAGTTAATGTAACATTTGTCAAAATGATATGGCTTTAGCTTTATAGCGTTTCTTAGCCTTGAATATTGACTAGGAGATTTTTAGACTGTCGTGTGATGCCCATGAAAGTGTGGGGTTAATGGTACAATAGAACTTGCATGCATAGTAATATTAAATACAGTGTGTAGCAATATTAAATATGTCCTGCAATTAGTTTTAAGAACAAACTAAATCCACGTGGAGCCTGGGTTTTTACAGAACGCTTAATCCTTGTGCCTTGCTTTCTGCATGCACCTCCAGGGCTGGGAAAGCTGTCTCTTCACTGGTGACGCATAAAGCATCTGATGTGCCTCCCATATGTGTTGACTGCTCTAGTTATGGGGTTTTCTGTAGGTTTGCCCCTTCATACCTAGTAGAAAATAGATGTGCTCATTTAGCTTTTGGAGAAGGTGCTCCAGATGAGCTGGGGATGAGGAGGTGGCTGCCGTCAATGCCAGCTTTCCTTGTCAGGCATACCCTGTCTGGTACAAGGCATTGACCCCAGTCCTGCACAGACACCGGCGTAGGTGATGACTCTTGTAGATGAGATCAGCAACCAAATCTTTTTAAAGTATTTTAACATGCTTGAATAGCTGTTCACACTGTGGTATGTGTCCTCTGACCCCTGGCCAAAGCCCTGAATGGGAAAAACAGGCTCAGTGTCTCTGAAAGGCAGACTCTTTCCTCCTGAGCCTGTGTGTGATTTAGGAGCCCGATGGAGCTTATACCAAGAAGTTTGGCCTTCTGTTTTTAAACTCATCCTTAAAACTTGAGCTCCCTTATATGCTAGGTGCAGAGGTTTTGTTTTTCATAAAAAGGTGTTCTTGCCCCCACTTCCTCTGTTTTGCTGCTGGAGGACGGCTGAAGCATGAGGCAGAGGAGTGTGCAATTGCATGCAGGAGGTAGAAAAAGTGTGTTTGAAAGTATGTTAAGCTGTGACTACTGCTTGTATCAGCACAGGCTGTAGGAAGCTGCATTTCCAGTGAACAACTAGAAGAATGTTTGAAGATCACCTCTCTTGAAAGGAGCCGGGACTCTCCACAGCATCCAGTGCAGTTTATCTTTCATGCCCAAGCTCAGGCTCTGCTGTAAGGTGAGACCTGGCATGAGAAGAGGGATTTTGTCTGAGTGCATCTGTATGTGGCCCAAATTCTGAATTTCCAGCAGGACTTTTCTCCAAGCTGATCTGTCAGCTGGAGTTGCATTGACCCAGCAGTGATGCCTCAAAAGATGCTTCCTGAAGTGCAGGTGTGAGCTGTAGAAGCCTACAACTATCTGAAGTACTTAATGTGAGACATTAGTCACACTGAGAAATGGCCTTGTTCAGCCATAGTGCAGGCTTGTGTGGTAATTCGTTAGAATAGACCAGAAAACGTGGAAACTGACTTTCTCGGTCTGTAATGAGTTGCACTTTTAGGAACATGCGTAAAAGATCTGCAGGTCTTGATTAATGCTCCTAAGCAGAGTTTTTACCAGCTAGCTCATCTTGATAGAAAAGCTTGCTGGAAGTACCCCAGAACTCATGGAAAACCTAATTCAGTCTACTTGGAGGGTCAGTCATTTGTTCTTTTTGTAACACTTGCTGCTCCAACGTCCTGCTGTGGTGGTGTCTTACCAAGCTGTTTTCAGGGAAGCAAATTTTTGTTGATATCTTCAGCAATGTACTTTCCACATTCAGTTAATCTCAGGGGAAGCAGCCTTTTAGCATGGAAGCCAACTAGACACCCACGACGGCAGAGGGAAGAGCTGAGTTATTTTAAAATTCTAAAAATTAAAAAGTGTTTTTTTTCACTTGCATTCCTGGGTCTTGGCCTGAGCAAGGACTGGAGGTGCCAAAATACTGCGAGAGTGTCTGTTGTTGCAGTATGTCTGGCTGAACCAGAAGCAGGAAATTCTTGCGAGAGCCTGTCTCATGAGATTGCCAGCCAGCTCTGAGCCTTGCTGGTCGAGAGCATGAGCTGGTGAGGTGGGAATGTGGTTGAGGGAGAAATATTTGAAGGTGGGTAAAATGGCTCATTAGAAGTGATAGCAGACTGTGTGTGCATGGGGGGTGGTGGTTTTCTGTTTTGAACATAAAAGCAAGACGTGAGTACACAAAGCAAACTTGGATCATCCTCCTTCTTCCAGTGGTAGAGGAAATAGGGAAAACTCACCGTATGGGTTGAGTGTTCCTCTGCCAGATCCGCTCTGCCTTTGGGTCTCCCTCTGGTTTGAAGGGGGCCAAATCCAGCCCCTTGGTTCGTAACATCCTTTTTAAAGCTTGTAGGTCAGGATTTTTTTCTTACCTTAGACTAGACTCTGCTCTAAAACTTTCCATGTTGTTGTGTGCAGGGCTGCCTTGGCAGGAGCAGGGATGCAGGCGCTGCAGTAAGAGCTCTGGTGCTTTAACATCCCCATCCCCCACCCCCCCAGTCCAGTAGACTTATTCCACCTTGGCTCCATTTCAAGAGTATTTAAAAGGCTATAGCCAGTCTACGCTGCCGTTTTCAGCATTATTGCTCCTGGTGGAGCTGTAACAGTGGGAAACTTTAAAGGAAAAGGACATAATGGAAACTGATTAGAAAAGTGGAGAAAGTCTCAGCGTACAATAAAGCATTGCCTAAAGAAAGGAGGGGGGGGTAAGGCGAGGCCTTAAAAGGCATGTATTCGATCACAGCAGGGCAGGAAATAGCTTTAGGAGAATTTTTTCTCAGGTCCATTCATAACCTGGTTTGTACCTCGTTAACTTTCTGTTAGTGCTTTTTTTCTTCTGAAATCCAGGGTAGCTTATTCCCACTGAAGTCAATGTGAAGAGTCATTCAGTACCGAGCAAATGAATCTTCTCATGCAGGTTAAATGAGAGACGCTCCCAATGTTGCTCGCATCCTAACAGGATGAGAAGCTTGTTGAGGATGTGCTGATGCTGTGTGCTTTATTTATTCCGTTTCTGTAAAGCTACAGTAAGCTTCCCACAGGTGCTGGCGCTGGCACCCTTTTTCTGTAATGCATTGGATGTGCAAATGACAACCCCTCTGAAACCACTTGCACTCTTGCTACAAGTTGCATTAAGCCTGCTATATTGTTAGAAGCTCACGGCTTATGAAGGAATTGCATGGCTTTATGAAGAAAATCTGCATGGCTTAAAATGTGCCTGATTGTTTAAGATCTTGGAGTTTTTTCTCTTTTGGCCATATCCTGCTTACCTAACAAATGCTGGTTTTGGAAACTTGTTCTGCATTGCTAAAATTGGACTCCAGGTATTCTAAACTGTGCTTCATTATATCCTTTAGGAAAGACACCTGGGGTTTTGTCTTGCTGATGAAGCCTAATTTGAGTCGCTTTTCCTCATCAAGCCCATTTAATTAAAGATTATACGTTCTGTATAGTGTAACAGTGAAAATGCATAAGTGTCCCCTGGGCAGCCAGCTGCTGAAAGGGAGGGATGAGCTGTGGCAAATAGTGTAGGAAGCTGTGGGATTCATCTGCAGTGAGCAAGATACAGATTTGGTACAAGGGGGAAATGGAAGGGACAGTGAAGTGTTAGAATAGGTTGTATGGATGTCCGGGGTCTTTTCAGTCCTGGAAAGCAGGGTAGATGTGCATCTATAGGATGCACTTATTCTGTCTGTGGATAGGAGTGTAGACCTCTCACTGGCCTCTGCTGCCCTCTAAGAAGGCTTAGTGTAGACAGCACAAAGGGTAGAGCATGGGCTCTTGCAACCTTCCTCAAAGCCTGTAGGGTTTGCAGTTATATGAGTCTCATTAAGGAATGAGGAAGACGGAGTGGGAATGCATAAATGATGCACCAGGTCTGAGACGGGTCATACCACCACTGCTTGGCTTGGTTTTTGTCCCTGTATCACAACTGTGTATATATATGAGAAGTGGTTTCTCAAGCAGCCGTTCACCCACAAATGCTTCCAAAGACCCACTGAAAGCCTTTTGCGCCAGGATTCTTGGTGGTGGTTGCTCTGTGCTGGAGAAATGCTTCTGTGATTCCCCCAAGTGGTGCTGTGGAGTGTCCACACAGGCCATTAAATTGTAGATCCAACTTCTGTTTCAAGGCAGGAATGAAGAGTTGTGTACTGGGTTTGGGGGGGCTTAGGGTTATGGGTTTTTTTTACTTGAAATGAGAGAAGATTTGACATGTCTTGTTTGTAATTTGTATTTGAAAAGAGGAATAACTTAGATGGAGAGGGGCATTTCAGTATAAATCTCATGAGCCTGGAAAAAATTCCAGACTACATTTAAGAAGCTTGTTAGTGTTCTTTCTGAAGTGTCTGTTACCTTGTTTGCTCTGATTGACTGGGAAAATCTTAAATAAACTAGGAGGAAGCCTAGCATCACTGGTCAGACCAGCCATTACACAAGGAGCCTGCTGAAAACCAGCATTTATTTCTTCTGGTCCAAGTTCTTCCCATCTATTTAGGTTTGCTTTTTGCTTAATTAGGTAGCATTTTCAGTATGCAGGGCCACAAAATGGTGAGTGCAGGTTCTTCTTTAGCATGAGTTTTGTGGCTCTCTCTTGCTCAATTCCTTAGCATTTGCAGGCATTTTTGTTCTCTGCCTCTTGCAGCCACCAGTTGTTGACCAGGCTTCCCCTCACCAGCTGTGCTCCAGCAGAGCTGTGCTACCAGGGAGCCATGCTCTGGCATTGTCATGCCATGTGCCAGCATCCCAGGTGGTGACAAAGCAGAGGTGGGAAGCCATCAGCTCCCCTGCTCCCAAAGAGACTCCTGGGAGCACCCGTAGCTTCCCTTGGCCAAGCTGGCTGGGCAGAGACCATTTTCTGTCCATCTGTAGCAGATAATGAACCCCCTGAGCTGCAGAGGTGTGGGAATGAGTCATTAATTTCTGTAAGAGCACTTGAAAGCTGTTGTTTTATGCACCAAGTGTTTGTTGATGTGACTCTGATTTTCAGATGCAAGTGGGAATGGAGAGACACAATTACATCTAGGTCCTGCAATCTGAGCCTTCCACAGGAGGCTCTATCAGGGCTTCTCTCTTCAGTATTTCCACTTTTTTGGGAGGTGTACCTGCACATGGGATTTATTGAGGTTAATTTGTCTGGTTTTGCAGTTAATCCAGAGTGGTCCCAAGTCTCTGTGGCTTCCTGCACAACAGGGTTTTATGTTGCATCATCCCCCTCTGCTGAGCCTGACTGCATCCAAAGACATTCATTCGCAGACCTGAATACCACAGGTTTCTGCTTTCCTGTTATGTTAGTGAAATTCCTTAGAAATAGTCATGTGGAGGGGTGATGCAAGTTCTGAGCTCCCGTCCTCTGCTTGGTCCAAGTCCCCTGTGCAGGAGAGCTTGATGCACCAGTGTTACGGTTTGAGGAACCCACAACAACTTATTGTTGTTCACAATTATTCTATCACTCGATGACCCCTCCCCACCTGGGAAGGTGAATCGGGGAAAAAAAACTCAAGGAAACCCAGGCACTGAAATATAAACAGATTTAATAGAATAAAACTAAATAATTGACATTAATAATAGTACAGAACCAATATTGATCCTGATACCAATATAAAATATACAAGGATTATACTCAGCCAATTCTGCCTAGGAAGCTGTGCATTCCCAGTAGGGGACAGCAAGTGTGGGACACTGTGAGCACTACAGCTTTGGGAGGAAGAGAAGGGCTCAGGGGTCTGACACCAGGGCAAGAAGTTCTCAGGATCGCAGCTATCAAGGAAGAGAGAGCTTTGCAGAAAACTTTTTGATTTATGTTGAATGTAACCTTTGTGGTATGAAATAAACCTGTGGGCCAGCTTGGGTCAAGTGCCCAGGTCTCGCTCCTCCACATCCCTGCACCTGGCTAACTTGACAGCACTGAGACATTGATACCTGCGTACCATAGCTGGCTAGAAAGTAAATATTTTCACCAACTGAGACACTGGAGTCTTTTAAAAATGCTGTTTTCCCAAGCATCAGAAGAGAACTTAGTGAAAAGTAAAATTACTGAAAGAGAAATTAATCCGGTGTCACTCCAACCAGGACAACCAGGATTTAAGTGTATAAATCCTCTGAGCAATACTTGGAAATAAAACATATTCCACATTTGGGTTTGCTTCCTGTTGGATCCAAGGGCTAGAGCAGCAATGTTGTACCTGGTTTCTCTGGCTGAGCTGAAGGTGTGCACAGATTCTTCAGGGAATTTAGGATCTTTTGGACCCTGGTGGGTAACAGTGTGCAGGGAACTCCATGCTTTTTTTAATGCTGCAGTAGCTTTTATGTGGGGTCTGCTTTGCTGCAGCATGAGCTCCAGTAACTGATGGAGGGTAGAGCATGAGCTTGTCCAAACACAGCAACTCTTTTTTTTTTTCTCTCTTTTTCCCCAAGGAAAAAAACATGTAGTGTTTCATAGCCAACAGTGAAAACACTATCTTGGAAAGCTTAGCCCTCCATAAATTTCAACTGAGATTTTCTTAATTTGATTTTTAACCATATGCATAGAGACCACCAATATCCCAGGCACAAGCCCTGCTCTGGGTGCTGCTCCCTGGCAGAGTGGGCAGAAAAGTAGGTATGTGAGATGTTGCAGGGCATGATCTGAACTTATAGATTTCAGTAAGAGACAAAGGAAATGCAAAAATAGTGGTTTTCTGTTGGGGGCTCTAATGTGGTATAACAAGCCAGGTAATGTCCTGTGGAGCATGTTTGCTATCATGGGGTTACATCACTTCTGCTCTGTGCTGGGCAGTTTCTTACAGACCTGTCTGTTGTGTGTGATGAAAAATTGCTGTAGGAAAATGATGACAATTCACTAAGCATTCCCATCCCTAGTTGAAAGGTTCTCATGCATATGTGTACCTAGTGTATGTCATTTTATATATATATATACTTCATTGTGAACGATACTGGAGCTTTTTCATCACTGCAGGGAACTGCTCTTACATGGTCATGCCTGCTGAGAGTTAAGTCTCTCATTGAGAAATATTTTCAGTCTTGATCTTGGGCAGGTCTTAAACCTGGGAGCCTGAGGTAGGAAGAAGTGTCCTACATGATGACCCTAGTAACTCTCTGAAATAGCATGGTATTCTTGCTGCTCACCTTTCTCTTTGATCCTTCTCCGTGACTCTATTCTAGTACATTGTGTGGAAAAAGGAAAAGTCATTTCCTTCAGAACTGGCTGTTTTTCTTCTTCCCATAGATGCTTTTCTTCCCTCCCTCTCAAGTTAAATGGGAAAACAAAGTATGCAGTATTTCTGCTGCAGAGTTAAATATTGATGAAGATTAAGATGCATTAGAAGACTGAGGAAATTCATGGGACAGGAATAAAAATAAACAAACCCCAGAAAATTAAAGAAAAAAGTTCAAGTGTATGAATAGCCCTTTATCTTTTTGCCTCAGTGCAATAAAAAAGTTCAGCATCTTGATGCAAACGTTCCAGTTTCACTGAGCTAGGGACAAGGAAGTGCTGTACAGTAACAGTTATGGGGGGGAAAATGTTCTGTGCTCTGTTGGTCTTGGACTTCCTCAGAGTATTTTTGTTCCAGATGTTAAACTGTTATTTTTTCAGAAGCCTTGTTAAGTTGCCAGAACATTAGATTTCTTGAAGGATTTTCCGAACCCCAGCTGATTATCACAACACGCAGGAATCCAAACTTGGGCTTGGCTTTGCTGCGCTGCAGCAGCCGCAGAAAATCTGTGCGAAGGTGCAGGTTCGCAGCGCCATCATTGAATGCCCTTATAGGGTAAAACAGGGAGTGAGGGAATTCTGCTCCGCTGCCTCGTAGGACGCGGGGATTCACGTCAGCCATTGAGTAACATGGAGTTCTCCAAAGCAGAAATACCACCACACGTGCTCTGCTGCCCAGGCGGTAGCAGAACTCCCAAAAGAGCTGCAGCAGAGCAAGTTAGGGATGGAAAAAATTACATCCCATCTGCATCCATTCAGGCAAAGGATAGCCTGCTCGGAGCAGAGGCAAAATCAGTCCCCGGTGTGTTTTGTTTCTAGATACAATGGGGCTTTTTTAAGCTGGTAGTATATGGTGATACTGGTAGTACATGGCACTGATTAGACGTTGCTGCCTGATTGAAGTCAGCAATCTGAAGCTGGATCCCCCTCCCACCCTTGGCTCCCTCCCCAACCAAGATGCCTGTACCCCTGTTCCCTGCGGCCCCACTGCTCACATTCTTTTCAGGCTTTTGATCTAATCCGTATGGAAATAGATGGAAAAATCTCCTAGGCTCTGGTTTGTCTATTTGAGAGTGTTGTCAATAGGAAGCTTCTCTTTGCAAAAGCAATAAATGTATAAGCACCTTCTACTTTGTACCTGCTCCTCTCTTTACCTGCCTAAATTTTGTCCTTGTACATTTACAGAAACTCTCAGCTGTGGTGTTTTTGCACTTAATGCATCTTCCTGACACTCGCTGTACCTCCCCTGCTGCCTTCGTTTCGCTTTGAAGGGTCGTCAGCCCATACAAGCAGAAGCCTATGACTATCCTAGTATTAAAGGCAGCGTGGAGCTCAATGTGTTCAAATTCCTTTCCCTGACCACAACCCGCTTTTCAGAGGCAAAGCCTGCCAACTGACATGGACGCCCCACTCTTCTGTGCCAAAGAAAGCTACTTATTTAGCCAAACATATCTGCTTTACCTGGAAAAGGGCTGCTGGAGGCTGCCGTAGCGAGGCTCCTGCCTGCAATGGGAGAGATCCCCAGGCTGCTGGTGGCTGGGGCAGCGTGGTGCTGCCAGGGCGCCTTGCCGAAATGGTAAACAGATTTAGCGTGCTGCAGCTTTTCATCGTCTTGGGTCTGCGCCTGGTCTGTAAGGACCACGGCGTTCTTTCCTGGGAGCCACGTGGGGTCAGGGCACTTGAGTGGTGCCTGGATGGAACTAAGGGTGAATCTCCCACCTCATCATCCCCCGCCTCAAAAGAGAGCTGGAGGGCAAGACATGCTGCAAAGACAGCAAAGAAAGGTGGCTAAGGTGTCTGTATTTTTAAATGGGGTTGTATTCAGTTGGGAACCAAGTGAGTGGTGGCTTGATGCAGTCAAAGTAGAAAAGGCAAGAACATCATCTTTCTTCTGCTGTGAATATTGATGTCTCAGGGAAGGGATGATAAAAAAGAGTCCAAAATGTGATAAGTGAGCAGATGAAATGTATAAATTGACGTAAAATAGAGCGAAAAGTTTCTAAGACCCCTGAAGATGAAGTTTGTGTCAGAGATCCAAAGGGACTCTTCACTGTAATGACATTAAGATGAGGCCAGGATGCTGGGAGAGGACTGTCCTGATCTCCTGGGACCAGATCCTGTTATTCATGAGGGGTTTCACTTTCATGTGCAGTGTGTCACAGGAAAAGCTCTGGCCATGATGCATCGTTGCAGCCAAAACAGAAGGGTCTGTGACTTATCCTCTGTCACTTGGTGCCCTCACTGTGTGGGTCTAATCCCAGTAGAGCTTTTCCTGGTTTGTTGTTTGGTTGGTTGGTTGGTTTTTATTAATTTTCCATTGTACTTTATAAAGGATTTGCTCGAGTCTGGTTTTGTGTAGGAAGATATCCTACATGGAAAGTATAGAGGGGACTCTTCCAAAGCAAAATCTGAAGCTTGGAGTGAAACTGGTCAATGACGACAGAAATGTGGCTGTAGAGATACAAACAATTCTGCCTCTGTTGTGGTAGTCTGGTCCTCAACTGGGCTTTGGAGGATGATAAAGAGAGTATAGCAATGTGTCAGGATGGATATTTGCACTCTTTTATGCTGCTTCCTGCTATTCCCCTGTGACTTTTGGGTTGCACAGAGATCTCTAAATATTTTGAATGCCAGTGGGCTCCACAGCAATACATGTGAGATTAAGCCCATCTTTAAATCAGCATGACTGTAGATAGACGACCCCCTTTAGTGTTCTCCAGACTCTTCCTTTTCCCATTTCAGAGCAACGGAAACGGAAGAAGCTGTCTCTTATTTACACAAACTGATGGATTTTAGCAATTTCTCTTGAAAGGTACCATTATCCTAATTAAGTGAAAATAACCGCCGAAAAGTCTCAGTTATCATAAAATCGAGATGTCACAGTTCAATTGTATTTCCAGACTCGGGCGAGCTGCTGGAATGCATGCAGTTTAACTTTCCTCTATGATATAATAGTTTAAAAGAGATCAGGGTACATTTTACCATAGTGTCTAGCAATGTGAGTTTATTCAGACTTTTGGCAGGCAGTTCTGCACACTCTTGCTAAAACTGTGAATCATCCATTGTTGGCTGATTGCACTCTAGTTGCTAAGAGATCTGTCAAGTGCATACTGAGGCTTAATTCTACATTTGCTCTAAGAAGGGCTAAATGTATTAAATTGGAACATGTCACATCCTTCCTAAACAAGTAATTAAGGCACCGCTATGAGCCTGTCTGATGGAGAGAAGAGAAGGAGCTGGGAACAGCTGGAAGATTTAACTTGGGTCGAGGTTGGTGTGCTCTGTCTGGGAACACTAGACTTATTGCATGTTGGATTTTCACAACCTGATGCATAGTGGAAATAGAAAGGGGAGGGAGACATTAAAAAAATAGAATTTGCAAAAGGACTTGTTTTTCAGTGTCCTTATATAAACCTCTTAAAATGATCTAATGCTGTTTCACAAAGTGTAATTTTTAGTAATGGAAAGACAATACGTCAGTGTTCCCCGGGCCGCCTTGCCCCCCGCCCCCTCCCAAGTGAACTCTACCGTTCGCGCTGCTCCTCCCCAGTTACCCCATCGCTCACCCTGCTGCCTGCGTATTGCTCCCATTCAGGATCGCACCCCTTAATATTTCTGTTTGCTAAGTACACCAGCAGAAGTGGTAAGTGGTGCTGTAAGGTATCTTTAACCGCCTTGCCTGTCTGAAATAGCCACAAGCTTTTCCAGGGAGGCCTTTTACTACCCACAAAAAGAAAATTGATCCCTTTGTCAGTAGTAAACCGAGTACGTCATCTGTTTCTGTGAGCGCACTCCTGCCTGCGTGGGGATGTGTGGCAGCAATTTAAAAAAAGTAAAAGAAAAAAGTTTTTTGGGCAGGATTTTCAGACTCGTCTGTTCCTAAAATTACATCATTTGCACTGGTACGAGCCACTATCTGAGAAGGGCCTTAGTTCCTCACCAGGCTCTGTATCTTCTTCCTCTTCGCTGAACAAAGAAGAAAAGTTGTGGAGTCTGTGAGCGTTTTCTGGTGCCTGGACTAGCAGCAGGCTCCGGGGTTCAGCCTTTTGCCCATCATCTTCACCCAGACCTATGCTGTCCGCGTTGCGGGTGGGCTGCTCTCTGCCGAGCCATGGTGCCCTCTCTCTGCTCAGGCTGCAAAGAAGGGAAAGTGTTTAACACAGTCCTTGCTAACTTACATAAATAATCAATTGTCTTCATTTACAAATAAAAACACTATATGTGCATCAACAATGGCTTCTGGTTTAGATTCAGCTTCTAGGTGCAGTATTTAGTCAGAGCTTATTCCTGATTTTCTGTTCCTTGTGTAGGTCTTTGCAGACATAATTTTGAAGGCCTTTATAATCCTATCTTTGATCAGTAAAATAGATTGAGCTCTGAATGCTGCTTTGATTGGGGTTTTGGAAGTGATGCTTTCCTCCTGCTGGCTCCTCTCTGAGCCCTTTGTGACTGTCGGATATTCTCCATGCAGTGGATGTGTGGTACTGGGAATACCTGTGGCATCAGCACGTGCTGGGATGGTGGATCTCTTTGCCCCCTACATGGTGTTCCCAGGCTTGTCCATTCAAAGGTCTCTCTTTGATTGCAGGGTCATGGTTAAAGCCCACGTACAGACAATGATCCTGTGTGGTGGCTCAGTTTAAAAAACTGAACAGATGGCCTATCCTCTGGCTGTGGCCTGAGGTCCTTGCGCCAGCCCCATCGCCTTCATGGTGACCATATGGCAGTGTGAGTTGGTTGCTTGTACCCTCTTGTGCCATCTTTCCTGATGGTGACCTGGTTTGCTCAGTTTAACACTCCTTTGGTCACTGACCAGTGATGATTGTGTGCCCTTAGGCTCTTTGTGTGAAACTCGAGTGACCTTGCACCAATGGGTTTCTGTTTGAAACACACCTATTCGCAATGATTTCCATTCTCATCAGGTCTTTGCATGCCAGCAGCAGTATCCACTTGTATGTCTTCACCTGGTGCTGTCGCTGCTATTGACTGTAGTTACCCTTTCATCCAAAGCTGTATTGCACTATACAAGATTGACTTTCTGTAAACACATGCTGAGTGGTGTTAATTATTTTATCCTTGAATTTCTCATTACCCCTCTCTCAGCCATGTTGCATTTTTTTCTGGCAGCCCCATTGGGTTGTTCATAATTGAAGGATTATGAAGACTATAGAACCCTCCTTAGGTGGAAATCATCCTGACCTGCTGTTTTAAAAGTATTTTTTGATAATTGCTGTTTAATGTCTTCCTTTGTCATGTTTGGGATGAAGATTACTCTAAATATTTAACTGGCTTTTTCCCCATCCAGAGCAGAGATATTTATGCAGTACTTTTACCTTTTTGGGTGTACACTTTCCAGGTAGTAATGAATCAGCACCACTGTTGCTCCTAAGGTAAGGAAGCAAAGGAGGAAAAAAAAAATGCTTTCATAAATCTCATTTCTGCTATCCAGAGATTATCATTAGGTCCTTTTGCTTTTATAAGTTCTCTTAATTTCTGATATATTGCACTAAAACTTACTTACAATTGTTTTGGTTTCTATATCTGATTTAATTTCCCCTCTATACCAATTAACTTAGCCTTTATCTTTTACCCTTAATCTAGAACAGCATTCTTTCTAGCATATGAGAGTGGGCCTTCTGGACATTTAATGACATTTTCTTAAAACTGCTCCTGGGCATCACTTATTTTTAGCATGTGAATTAGCTGCTTAATAATTTGGTTCAATGATTTCAGCTTTGTAAAAATAAGGCTTTTAAAAATTATTAATTCTTTCTGTTTGTTATTTAACTACTTTTACTTATTAGGCACGTCCATTTTGTCTGTGAAATCTGTCACTTGTTCGTGCATTTGAGCTTCACCGCTTTACCTGAAAAGAGTGAAACAGCATAGAGTGTTATCCATATTGTGAACAAATCATCGTGCCTTTATAAATTAACATCCACTAACCATGTGTTAGGTTATTCAGGAGCTACATCTTTCTGGTCACTGTAATAAATGGTCTCTGAAGGAGAAGCTGTATTTCTTCTTTTAGAACCAAGTGAGTATTAAAAAGATGTGGTATGCTCCAGTGCCTTGGAGACTTGCTTCCTGCCTTCACCTTCCTTTCAACCTCTTACTCTGCTGAAGTGGAAGATGGATCTGGAATAGGCCAAACAAAATACTGTATTCCATCTGCTCTGACCTTGCAGGTTGTAGCTTTTTCTGCAGCTTCTCCTCACTGTTGTCTAACTACAGTTATAACTTTCTTTCACCGGTCAGAACAGGCAAGAAAACAGGCTTTCTACCTTTCCTCTTGAGCTCTTACCACTCATAGGACAGCAAAAGCATTCAGCAGTAGGTAGAGACAATTTTTAAAAGGGACATTAACATCAACAAAGCATATAACAGTCATTATTTTCCCAGGTTTCCACTTTATTGCTTGACACACGGATCTGTGTGTGCAGTATGGAGTCACGCCAGCCAGCAGAAGTCTTTTCCTATTGAAGAAGCTAAAAAACCTCCTCTCTTGGTCTTTGGTCTTGTAAGTCTAACCCAGTGACCATGAGAGTGAATGAGGGACTTTTGAGCTGTCTTCCTTACATGGGGCTATATAACTAGCAAGTTTTAGGACATCTTTATTTTCTCCAAGATGCTTGCAGGAGATGCACTGGGCTCAATGCTGCAGTCAGGGGCAGTTGTCCATAGATCAGGCACTTGAGGCAATTCCCCTCACTCTTGCCACACACTGCAGGCATCGTTACCCTCTTTCCAGGTGGGATGACATGGCATGTCCACAGCTGAGCCCTCTTGGTAGGGGCTGGGACTGTGGTCCTCAGGGAGGCTCAGTCACCCTAGGTGGCAGTGCCATCCTCCCCAGCAGGGCAGGAGCCTCCAACAGCTGAAACCAAAAGCCCCTGCTTCAGAAATATACAGTTCAGCTCTTTGGTGGCAGGAGTGCATTAAGGGTTCTTCATTTAACTTTTTCCTGACTGACTGCTGCTCTAGCCCCAAGCTCACCTTTTGTTTGCAGCAGGTCCTGCAGGTACTGGCGGGCTCTGGCATTGCCTTTGTCTGGGAACGCCACAGTTACAAGCTGTCAAGTTACTTCCACACCTCTGATGGTGTTGATAGCATCTGGTGAGGTAATAGTTTCCCTATAGTTACAATTTTATAAATTTCAGTATTTCCCTTCATTTCTGTATGGCAGTGAAGTTACGTAGCACCATGAGGAGAAAGGAAAAGCCATTAGACTGACTATAAAGCAATACTGGAGTCTTCTGTATCATCAGTTCTTGGCTGTTATTCCAGCAGACGTGCTGCCTATTCCCACGCGAGTCTGGATACAGGCTGCTCTTGCCTTGTGTCTGTCAGTCGTGCCACTGCTGTGCGCTCTGAGCAGCGGTGGGTTTGGGCTGGACTCCAAACTTGGGACCTGTTGGGAGGATGATGGCATCACCATATCCCCCAAAGCAGTGCCTGATCCATGCGGAGGAGGCAGGAGAGCAGAGCTCGGGTGCTGCAGTGTGTAACTCGTGGGGGGCACTGCTGCTGCTCTGCGGAGGGTGCTGGCTTGGCTGAGGAGAAACACGAGTGTGTGCCACCTCGGATACAGGAGGCATAATTAAGAAATGTAGGTCATCAAATTCAATTAGCCCAGTGCACTGTAGCTGGAAGAGTTCTTATTGGATTTACTCCCCCTTCAGAGTAGCTCTTATTAAATTATACCTTAAGTAAAACCTTAATTTCTACGGTACATTTAAAAGCCTGCAGAGAGATATTTCACTTCCCAAAGTGACTGTTTGCAAAACAAAAGAGTAAGGTATGGAAGCAGCTGTGTCTCCAGCACAGCTGGAGTCCCATGAGTGAGTGGAGACGGCTCAGTTGTCAAAAGCACAGCTCGCCAAAGGACCGCAGTTGAGTTAGGAGTCTCACCGCTGAAGTGTCTCTCTAATAGAAAAGCTTTAATTAAGTAGAATCTTTGAACAGATTTTAACTTAGCTGTTATTTTGCTTTTCTTCATTCCCCTCCTCTCCTTTCTGCCCCTGTGCATTACAGGCTTCCCTTTGTTTAAATCCACTTGCATGTACAAGTGGAAGATGTTTATACAGTAGCAAAGTGCAGAGTAACCAAGTTGCAGACATGTCAAGGGAATTTATTTCTTCTGAAAATGTAACACACTCCCTGCCTCCCCCTCCCAATTTCACTGAGCTTTCAACTGAGCATCATATTGAGCTCTATTGAAAGAATATGGTCTTGGGATATGTAAAAGTGTGTAGCAGCTTGTTTGGCAGGGAAAGGAGCAAAACAGTGAACCACGTTGCACCTGTTAGTGCTTGGGAAGTGTTTTCCTTACAGGGATGCTGACATTTGCATTTCTGCATTTATTGTGTAAAATATAAAGAAGCATTCTGGTTTCGATGGGGCCAGGATTTCATCTTTTGCCTCCTGCCTAGAGCTCGGGTCCTGCGCTCAGGTTTGACCCTTCCTAATTCCCACCCACAAGCAAGTGCTCTCCTAGCAAATCTGTGTGGAGCTGTGTTGGTGATGCTTGCAGGTGATCAAAGAACCAGTGTCCTCTGAGACTTGAAAGGACTATCACTTGGACTTAGAATAAGCAACTAATCAATTTCTGGTTTTGTTGGGTTTTTTTTTAGAAGTTATATTCTAATCTATGCTTTGGTTTTAAACTTGATCAGTACTCATCCATCGAGTGCTAAAAGGATGTGTGTTGCTGTGCTGCATCTTCACAAATTGTTTTCAATTCTCTGCCTAAATTGCAGAAATTGTTTGAGGGAGTCATGTAAATGTCAATGCTCTGAAACTCATGTAGACTTCACGATAATTAAACACAGAGAGCCCTTAAAGGAGTTCCTTTGGCTTGTACTTCATTAACATTTGTTGCATAGATCAGGGTTTTATAGATCAGAGTTTATGTATGTGCCCTTTTTGTCTGGGTGAAATACCACTGCATGAAGGGCAGATGGCTATTTCCTTTTTTGCAATGGTACTGTCATAAACAAGAAATTCACAAATTTTCAGGACTTTGGTCATGTATCACCAGTATCTGAAGTTGGCAATCGATCACGGGGCGGAAAGATGCCTTTCACAGCAGATCCGATGGTGAGGTTTTGGAGTGGCTTTGGGAAAGCTCTCCTGCTCCCTCCTTGAGGCCAAGGGCATGGTTCTGTGTCTGGTAGGTCCGTGTCCCTGGGTAGGAGGGCTTAATGCTGTCACACAGGATGTTTAATTGTCATAAACTTCCTGTTATATAGCTCTCTGGTCTGGCAGTTTTACCGAGCAACTGTGGCTCGAGTTCCCTGAAACATTAGTGGGGGAAGAAAGGGAGGCAGGGGGCGAGCAGGCTGGCTTAAAAGCAGAGTGGTGTTTTGTTAGTGTCATGTTAATGACATGTGTATGACAATGAAGGTAGCCTGCCTACAGATGCTGGTGTTTTGAAATGAAAAAATGCCTGTGAGTTTTATGGCTTAAAATGAAGAAGGTGAGAGAAGAGAGCTTGTACTGCAATCCTTCTGTCACTAGAGGCATGGGAGTGCGAGAGATGGCCTGCTGGAGCAGCCCAAAAGAGGCAGCGTTGTCCCTCTCTGCAGGGTGCAGAGCAAGTGTCTGGGGGGGAATAGCTCCCTCAACAATCTGTGAGGGGCTTGCCAGGAAAGGCAGGGCACTGTGTTTACGAAATATTCTACCTCTTAGAAATGGGTGGTTATAGAAATAGCACACCAACTGCTGTATCTTGCGTATGCTCTTCACCTTCTGGCACTTGCTGCTTTATTCTCGTTTCCTCCCCGTGACCGTAAGCTGGCCCTTTCTCCACCTTTGTCAGTTTGAGTTCAAGAAGCAGAAGCCAGAGATGGATAACTGCTTATGCTTACTACAGATTTTTCTCTAAAGCTTGAGAATTTATTAAAACTTGTCATTATAATATTAGACTGCTGAAGGTTATTTTCAGGTTTAATGCCCCACCATGCAATACGATGGGCAATTTGTTCAATAGATGACTCCCAGTTTGCTTATTTGTATTGAAGTGTATTTTTTACTAAAAACTGCTAGTGTGCCTTCAAGGATTTAATCCTATTTTATGTACACCAGCAAAATTCCCTAATCCTTCCGGTATGGCACTTTTTTTAGCTGGCAGCGGAAACCTTACTGGAACTGGCTGGGAGACAGAAAATGGTCAGAATTTACATTTTCTGTGATTATTGTTGTTATATATGTCTAGACACTTCAGGGCACTCTTGCAGGATGTGTTAGCATAGCTAAAATAAGACGGACAAGTCAACTTCTCTGAAAGCATGAATGAAACCTATTATTAGAGGGGGAAAAAATGCTGGGTTAGTATAACCTCTGCCCGTGGGGCCCTTGTTATAAAATAACATGAGAGCAACCGGATGCTCCTCAGTGAAAGGCCAGTTATTGAGTGAATGCAATGTGAAGAAAAATATTCTCTTTGCTGCCTGTGACTCTGGACGTTGCTTCTCAAGCTGGGCTGGCTCCAGGAGGCTCTGGGCAGATGCCCACTGGAGTAGTTTCTTCTCTTCCCAGCTCGTCATTGGTATATGGCAATGGGGACCTAGTGGCAACCACTGGGTCTTGTCTGTGGCTCCCCACCAGATGGGCTTGATGAGGCCAAATTGTTCTGATGACGATTCTTGGCCATTTATTTGTGCAGCTGAAATCTGCACGTTGGCTCTCCCATATCTCAGAGAGGCAACAGGAAGAGTTCAGATCTGGCTGGCGATGATGATTCCCTGCTGGGATGGGGCTGGGTGGGAGCTGCTTTTCAGCAGTATCGGGTTAGTTAATATAAAATTAAAGCTTCTATATCCCCTTCCAAGAAGGAGACTAACGTGCTTGCAGTGCTAGAAATTACAAAATTGGGAGTCCTTTTGGCACAATGACATGTACACACAACAAGATCAGAAGGCAATAGCAGGCATGCCAGCAGCTTGACAATCACCTACGAGGAATCTAAGCAAAATCTATTCTAATGCAAAACGAACGCTCTTGGTTTTTTTTCCAGAAGTTTTTAATATTTATTTCAGATGATAAACCCAAGATTTGGTGGAGGGAGGAGGAAACAAGTTGCTGAATTGCAAACTCAACTGAAAATTCAGACCAGACCAAGTTTGACTGGGCGCTAGGGAAGCCAGGAGGTGCTCATGCCATTTACCACTACTTTCACACCGAGCACCTCGTTCAAGAAGTTACAAACCCCCAAATATCCCAGTTGAGGTATAATTATTTTTCTACTTCTTTAGCATTGATTTTCCTTTGAAAAGAGTTCCCTACCTTAAAATAAGCAGAGTATTATCCTTGCCAAAGATCTTTCAGCCTCTTTAGAATAGGGCATTTAGATGACTGGGGACAAAGTGAGTATCTTGAATGCTCTGTGTCAAGGCATGAACAAACGGCACAGAAACAGTAGTACAGTACAGAGTGAAACCTGACAACTCGGTGTTAAAGGAAAGGAATGCTACTGTATGGTTTGATTGTGATCAACTTATCTTCAAGTGGGTTTATTAGCAATTTAATGGAATATTGGTTATTCAAGAGCCATAATAGCCCTGGTTGAAATGTCCCTTCTGCGCGGTTTTCCCATACCCTGTGGAATGAGCAGAATGTGACAGTTGAGCTTTCAACAGGCTTCATGAATTTTAAATACTTTTCAGCTGCGAAATGGGGCACATGGCTTGTGGTCAAGGGTGGACAAGAAGCTGGCAGTCGCTGGGGGTATTATGGGATATTGAGTGTCTGGGAGATAATGAATGCTTGGCTTATCCAGGTGCATTCTTGGCCCACTGTGCTTGTCCAGGCAGAATGGAATATATTTCTCTGTCCAACACTTAACAATTGATCATTTTGTAATTGTAAGCAGAAAGTATTTAGAACGTTACTTTCTCAGCATGCCTGCATACGTCTTAAATTTCATGTCATCCTCCTTATCCGGCAAAATCTTCGCTGTTTTTCTGTAACAATGCATTCATGCCGCCTAAACTTTTCCACTAACCTGATTTTATGCTTAGTGGGTCTTAGTGAGCCTTTTCTTCTAGCAACTTTAAATCTCCATCTTTTTAAGCACCCTTTTTTCTTTTTCTCTGTGAAATTTTTATACATGATTGAAATTATTTGCACTTGCTTTGGGATGAAATTTCAGCCCAACTTTATGTAGCAAGTGAGCAGGTTGCTGGCTCCTGTTTCATGAGAAATAGCGTCCCTGCATTTTAAAGGCTAAATTGTGGAAGAGAGGAAGGGGAAACCCAAGTGTGGTTTACTGCTGCTGAGCAGCATGGAGTTGTTCTCCTGCACTTTGGTTCTGCTTAGCTGTTAAAACACGGCATGCTCCAAGGACATCCAGTTTAGTTGTGTTTTGAACTGTGTGTACCTGGAAGAGGAGGTTGCTGCTTGACTTCCCAAGACCTGCCAGGCTGGAGCTGTGCAGCCGAGAAGCTTTTCTGGGACAACAAGCCCCAGAGGCCACCTGCCACTTTCTGCTCCTCCTCTGCATGCCAGTCCCTCTCTGTGCTGCCCCTGGTCCAGCTCTCTTTCTATGTGTCCCCTTCCCCATTAACCCCTAGTTGTGCTCTATTTGCCCTGATCTCGGGTTGCTGTCTAGGGACAATGGACATTTGGCACTTTATCCATCAGTTCTAGACGCACAGTTTGTGCCTCTTTTAGCCTCAAACCAGGACACAGGTTTAGATACATAATTAGCAGTATGTGGGCAATAATGAATGGGGTAATTATCCATGTGGCACTTTCTGAATTCCATGGTTCGTAAACTACCCAAACTCTGCCAAAAGCAGTGCCTGCTTTGGTATAAGCTTTGGGTAAGGGTGAAACTGTCTCAGAGTTGCAACCTGAAAGATTTGGTGTGGAATCTGTGTGTGGGAAGCAATGAACAAGATGTCTTCTGCTCGAGGATGTGGCTTGGCACTACCTCAGTGTTCCTTCCTGACCTTCCTGTGGTCTCATTCAATGAAGAAATTGTTGAGGGCAAGCTGTGCTGTGTGCGCGCTGGATGGCACGTCTGGTTGAGCAGGGTGGAAGGAGCATGGTGTCTGCCAGCCTAGGGTGGTGCTGGCTGTGTGCTGGTGGGTGCTCCAGCACAGCCACCAAGGCGCTACAACTCTGGCTGATACTACGCTGCAATTGCCCCACCATTTGGGTAGAGACCCGGCCCTGGAGCTCCATGTTGGCACAGCGTGGCAAGGTAGCATCAACTGTAACTCCCAAAAAAGGATTTTCTGGTATTCTGACATAACATTATGTTTTCCATGTGTCATGATGTGCAGCCTAGTTTGAAGTCACGCTTGGGTCACTCTGGACTGAACAGTCCAGATGCGATTTGTCCGGGTGCCTTGGGCACATCCTCCCCTGCCATCCAGGAGCATGCTGCAATTCACTTCAGGGTCAGGCTGGTGCTGATCTTTACCTTATCTCCTTTTTCCTAAAGAAGCAGTGGGATGGACACAAAGGCCCCGTGTGGGTGGACAGGGGAATTGATTGCCAAAGCAAACTGGTCTGTCAATCTGGTGGGGGCGGGAATGGCAGGTACAGGGCATCCTTACCCAGCTGTGCTAGCAGCTTTCTGTGGGACAGAGCTGACCTTACTTGTCTTGCACTTAACACACTCTTACAGCACGATCTGCGTTGAATAGCAGCTCTGAAGCGTCTTGTTCTCCTACAGCTTTCCCATTGACCTCTCAAAAGCCAGAGCCTTTTCTGGTATCAACACTAGGTGCAGGAGTGGGAAACTCTGCCACAGTGCACATCCCACAAATTTCCAAGATCAATATACGCAGGGGTGTGCATCTGACCTACTTAAAGCAAGAAAACAGCTAGTAGTGGGTTTTTCTTCCCCCAAAATTCAAAACTATTACAGTGCTGCTTTGCTATTTTGGAAGCTTCTGCAAGCCCAGAAGGGCCATGCTTATCATCAAGAGGAGACAGACTTTCCTCATCTCCAAACAGAGCAGATTCAGACAGGCAAAGAGCTGGATCATGACCAGAACTGGTATCTGGTTTTGCAGAATTGAAGCCTACCCTTTCCTGGCTCCGGATTTGTCCATCTCTATTTATAGCCTTTACTCGGAGCCTTGCTGAAAAATGCATTATATATTGACAGTGGCACTTTGTGAACTCAGAGCTAATGGCTCCAGAAATAGTCACCTCGGAGATATCATAGTCTAACTTCTGCATATATTAAGTCTGACATTTCCTTTGCACAGCTATAAGTGACAGTTTAAAACACAATGAAGTGGAGACTGAAACGCAATAATTGTGATTTAGCACGCTGGAGGAATCGGTGGTGGATGTAAAATTTCAGAAGACAGTGCAGTAGTGTGTCGAGAGCTGAGAGCCCTTTTTTTAGGGCTGCAGTCGGTCTTGGGAGAACTGAGCTGTTAGCACTTAATGCTGAGCCCTGCTGGTTTAGAAGCCTCATTTAATCTCTGGCTCGTTGAATGGTCGTCTGCTCTCTGAATCTCTCTGTGTCCTTTCATTCGAAACAGGTCTGCAGCCATCTTGCCCCTTTCACCAAGAGCTCGGAGGTGAAGGTGGATGGGTAATTGCAGTCATTAGGGCATGCCTGCTTTGGTACCATCCACAACTTCTGCGAAGCCCCAGCTGTGCCCCTGCCCATGGGACATCTGGGAGCCTCGGTGGCGCCTTGCCCTGGCACCCTGGGGAAAAAGCTGCCCCGCTTTTGGCAGGAGTGAGCCAGTGGCTCGCAAAATCATTTCCCTGTTTCCACTGTCTTTTGAAAAGATAATTTCCTTCTTGCTGTCAATAACGTAAATCCAATAATGTGGTTAGTGCACAGAAGACCAGTAAATAATTTAGGAAGCAGCCTCCGTTTAGAGTGCATCAAATAGTAATATAGAGAAGGAAAAGTCCTCACACATCAGTTACAGTAATTGGTGGAAGGCACCAGTCCGGAGGGTAATGAGTTCCATTTTTAAAGCACAAGGAAATTAGATTCTTATAAATGTCAAACGCAGTTATTGTCCTCTTTCCTTGAAACAGAGCTGAGCTGGCTGGAGCCCATTGTCTCTCAATCAGCTTTGCTATGGATTAGGCACATCCCGTCTCACACCAGGAATGTGCTTATTAGAAAAAACATCACTACACAAAGCATATGAGCTTTGACACTCAACCGATGTACTAATGGGTACGTGTACAATAAAAGCCAGTATCGTGTTACAAACCTTAAGCTGACCTGAGATAATACAACACAGAAATCTTAAAGGATACAGGTGAGTGTTTTCTTTGTGTGCTATAATTTTGACTACCTGAGATCTTAGTTTTTAAGTTAAAGAGATAAAGTGAGGGAAGGTGACTTCTTCTCCTGGCTACTAAAGATAAAAGCAAGCAGTAAGTCATCTTCATAGTGAATATGCTTGTAATCGGGTCATGTCCAAATGCTTTGTGTTTTTTCACTAGTGTCTCCTGGATAACTGTGGCTTTACAGAGGACTTTCTCCATCCACCTTTTTTCAGTTCTGTCCTGGAAAAATAACCCCAAGATGTAGTTATTTGTTCATACAATAAAGCCAACTCTGTAAATAAGTGTTTCATTCACTATAATATCTCCCCAGTATGTGTTAAGATTCCACGCCTCAGAAAAACTGATAGTAGTTGTTTGGGGAGGGTAAAATGTGAGGATAGAGGGCTTTTTAAAATCTGACTCCTTTGCAGCATCCTTATTTTTAATTTCTTACTTGAGGATAACAGTCAAGTGTCCCTCCTTAGCTGGAGATTGCATCTTGTTTTCTCTCTGGGAGAGGAGCTCTGTTCAGAAGTGACACAATCCTTCATGATGGAGGAAGGCTTAAGGGTGGAGCCAAGCTCTGAATTCCCTTTGGCAAGGGTAAGATACAGACTCGAACTACTTGTGTGGACTTTACCACATACTAACCCAAACTCTGAGGGACGCGTTGGACTTTTCCCAAGATGGTCGGGTGTCAAATACATACCATGGACATGCTGTGTTGGAGACCCTACTCAGAACTGCTGCAGGATGACTTTAAAGGTGGTGTGATGATGGTAATGCATGTCTGTACTATCCTATGCAAAAGTAGATGGGCTATTCATTTTTGGTTTTGTTTTTCCAGAAACCTGTATTTACAAGTGCTTTTTAGTAGTGCCACGTCGTCCTTATCTTCTCCACCTCAGTTTGTGCTCCATTTCTCATTTCTGCTTCTACTAGATGAAGTTCCTGATGTTGCCCACAGAAAACAAACAGTAACTTGAGAGTTCTGTTTTACACAACTAGCGGATATTGAAAGATATTCCTAGCATATGTCACCAGACATGTGAACAGCACTTTCCAATTAAAACTCTAGGAATTTCTACTGGTTGCTTAAAGCCCCTACAAAACAGTGAACCGTAGACTTGAATCCATTAACACCCATCATGGAAAAAAGATCCAGTTACTTATATGGCAGTCATTATGTTTATTTAAATTTGGTTTCATAAGCTAGAATGAGCTCAACTGTTGGGGAAAAACATCTTGAACATCTTATAAATATCTTCAAAGCCTGGGACAATCATGAAGCAAATTAAACTAGTTTTCTGTGATTTGGGACAACTTTTAGTTCTGATAACTTTCCTTAATGCCTGTGCTACAGCTGCATCCAGCCCTGTAAATTAAATAAAGAGACAATTCAAGGCATCTCTGATGTACCCTGGTAGTTTAAATGGTAATCAGCAGCTGGTGATTAAAACATACATATGACTCAAATCGTGAATCCAAGTCAGCATTTACCTTCCACTGTTCTCATTAGCTAGGCACTTTACTTAATTGGGACTCTAGCACAAGCGTTATTAATTGGCCCTTCTGGCCCAGGGATGTGAAGTGCTGCTGCCTCCCCGCCTGCCTCCCCCTGGGAGCTCTGTGGCCTTTTGCCAACTCCATTGGAGTCGCTTCTCAGGATGGTGCAGCGTTTTGCATGGTTGCACCGCTCAGGTAAAAAGCAGGGAGCCAACACGCGCCTCCGTGGCTGGTGGTTGTTTGCTCTGGTCTCAGGCACTCTTTCTCACAGGCAGATCCATCTTCAGGCTTTTGTACCCCATCGCCATAGCCAAGGTGTGTGCTGCTTTTCCTCAGTGCTGTCTCCCTCTGACTATTAAGTTTATTAAACTGTTAGCAGATGCAAATTTTCTAGCCAGCAGACCTAGCTTGGTTGCAATGAGCCTTGCACAGTTCCTGGCCCTCTTAGGTCTGCAGGCAGCCTAGCAACACATGGAGGGCATCTTCATACCTTCCCTGCCCATGCAGGCTGCCCAGGTTTTACGTGTTACCCCTCTCAGATGGTTGTCTTTGGTCCAGAGAAGGTTTTTTTCTTTTGGGTCTCCCTACAGAAATCAGGTAGGGTGGTCCTCTGCCAGCATAACATCTGCAGCTCTTGTGATGCTCCAGACTGGGAGGGGCACAGTATCAGGGAAGAGGACAGGAGCAGAGTGGGTGCTCGGTGGGGGCAGCTGCTGGCTTGGCTGCTTCTGCAAGCCCAGACAGCTCCCCCTGGGAGCACCCAATCAGCAGCACATCTCCTGAAAAGGCTTCCTCGGTGTTTTGGAAACTGCTGGAGGAGGTGGATTAAGTAAAGACAGGTGACCACGCACCAGCCTGGGTGATTCTGGTTTTTCCTGCGGTTTGGCCTTCTGCCTTCAATAAGCCTATCTGATGGGGATATTTATTTATTCCAACTGCATATGGCTGGTGTACTCCTGTGTCAGGGTGTCCCAGTCGTGAGTTTGTCAGTCTGCTTTGTGTCGGCACAAAACAGGGAGTCTGGGTGTTCTTGGACTGGGAACCTTCTCCTATAATGCTGCAACTCTATTACTCCATAGTCAGCAATTGTTTTCTTCTTTGGGGTCTTATGGCTTTTAAGCACATAATACCCACACAGTAAAAAACACTGGGTTTCACAGGCAAAAGAAATCGTTCTGCTATCAGCATACAGATGTTAGGAAATATTGCTGTGTTTGTATGGCAGTCAGTTTTCCAATATTAACTCAGCTGTTTTCCATTTATTTTTAAAATACCACATTGGTCCAGTCCTCCTTGTAAAGCTAAATTTAAAGATCATTGGAGATAGAACAACAAGACTAAGAAAGATGAAGCTTTACTACTGAGCCTAGAGACTGAGTACCACGTTTCAGCCTGTAGTCATTTCAGCATCAAGTGAAAGGCAGAGAAGGAAAAAGGGGGCTTCAGTGGTTCACATCTGCCCCCTCCCTTATTCCCAGAGGCCAGCACCGCTCTTGGGAAGGTATGACAGCCAAAGCATGTGCTGCTATTGCTCTGAGGCTGCTGCAGTGAGGGTAAAGGACTAATCACCACCACGTCTCCTTTCTCTACCATGACAGGTATGGTTTGGCAGAGTCCAAGAGTAGGGCTGCTTAGAGGTATATGGTCCTGTTGGTACATGGTCCAAGAAAACAAGTACCGTGTCACCCTCTTTAGCTTCCTGTGGTTCTTCTAGAAATGCTTAATTTATTACATTAGGTAAAGAAATAACCTGTGGGACGTGAAAAAATCAGAGCTGTGTAGCAGATCTTCATTGTGTCTTCCATGTTTGTTAATGCAACCCTATTAATGATGGTGAGAAGGTTTCACTGAACATGAAGATGCTGCTGTGTGGGATCGGGTTCACAGGTTTCCATGGATGAGGCCATATTTATATTGACATCCTGCAAGCTGTAGTCATAAGCTTTTGGCGAGTGATTAGTCACTGCTTTTGGCTTTCAAGGCATCAAGATGATGGCTCTTGAATGTAGCCCCTCTTACAGGTGCTGATGGTATGGGCCTCTATAGAAATAGGTTCTTCTCTAGGCATCCTCAGCAGCCCTCACTGGGAAAGAGGAAACCTGCTGAAGCTGCACTCCCCGCTCTTGTTAGGAGCACCTTTCAGCAGGAGATGGGCTCAGCAGCACCAGGATTCCTGTTCTGGGCTCCCTGCTACACATGCAGCTCTCTGCAGTGAGCAGCCAGCCACACAATGTGTAGACATGAAAGGTCTTGTAATTCTGTGGCAAAGTAGCTCAAAAATGCAAGGAGAACTAGTGCTTGGTAAGATTGCAAGACTATAAAGAAAATAAATGTTTACTGATTTGGGGGTATTTTTTTTCCGCTGACTGAAAAGGGGCTTGAGGTAGAACTGCCACCTCCATGGGTGGTAGAGCCAGGTCTTGTGTCTGAGCAGTATGGAAGGAGAGAGCGTCACTCCTGCTGGTGCTTTTTCCTGCTTAAAAGGATTTGCAAGAGAGGCTATTACTGTGCAGAGGGAATGGACTTACTATGTGGTTTGGACCCCTCATGTGTCTCCCCCAGATGCTGCGTGGTTCTGGTACAAAGGCAAGAACCTGATCACTGCCGCTTAGCACTCCATCCCCTCCAGACCACAAAGGCCTTTGGAGAGAGCTGAGGACCTGCAGTGGGCAGGGACACAAGGGACCCTGCCATCCATCTTGCTAAACGTGTTAAAGGACTTTATTTCCTATTAAAAATATGTATTTCTGGTAGGTGTTTTTTTAAGTTTTTCAGTGATGCAAAATACTCCAAGAAACTTTCTTTTAAACAGGTTGAAGCCATGAAGAGAGCCCTAGAAAGTCTCAACCTCAATATAGTAGAGATGGTAGATGAAAATGCAACGTTGGATGGTGGAGACGTCTTATTTACAGGTATAGTGGTAGTGAAATTGCTATTTAGACATTCTGACTGCCTTGGAGACTGCATGTTATCTGTCATCTGCGTAATAACACGTTGTTCGTGCGGTTTGTTAAATCAGCTGTTTACTAAATGTCACGAAGGTACCTGAGATGAATTTTCAATGCAACCCTTGATGTCCTGCCTAATGCCTGAATAAATGAAGTAGCAGTACACATAGTACAAAGAGCTGCACTGTGCATACAAATTTTATTTTAGCTTGTAAAGTGCCAATAAGAAAAATGCTTTCAGTAGTCAGCTGCCTGCAGTTGTTTTATATTTCTTATTACAAGCAGCTACGTTCACCAGACTCATTTAAAAGCTTGATGCAGACAATTGTCACTAGTTCAATGAATCAAATGTAAAACTGCATTTCTAGTTCGTGGGGAAAGCGGTGGAGTTGTCTGCCAGATGTCATGTGCTAGACAACTTATATGCATGGTTAACTTCAAAGATGAAGACGCTGACTGTGGTTTTTATGTCATTAAACCCATTAGGCATTTTCTCACATTGGCTGTGCACACGCTTGCTCCCCACCTGTGCTGAATGAGCCTGTTTATTTTGATCAGCATCACAGTGAGCTGGCTGCTCGCCTTAGTTCACGAAGGGGAAAGAAGGGTCTCAAAAGAGACAGGCTGGGGAGGGAGGCCTTTCTTACGCAGTGCAGATCCAGCACTGATTTCCTCTGGAGCTGGAGGATACCAGTGGCTGCAGAGCAGCCTTCCAGACCAGAGGAAATCTCAGAGGGAGGGGGAAATGGTCATTCAGTGATGTACTAATCCAGCCCAGCTGTTCTCTTTCCTGACTCTGCAATGACCGTTGCAGAGCTTTAGAAGAGGAAGCTATTTATGCTTCTGGTGAAATGTGTCTTCTGGAAGAAGATAATTGCTTTAAATTATCAGCTCACAATTGCAGGTTACATTCTTCTAAGCTGAATTTTCAGTTTCACTATTCAACTTGAGAAAAGAGATAGAAAATGATATCCATGAAATATTGCTTCAGAATGTCTCTAAAGCTGTTTATAAAATGCGTATGTTCTGATGAAGTAGCTGATGTGGTTTTTTTGGAGGGCTGAAAAAACAAAAAAGCTGTAATTGTTTTGCCCTTCATTTTTTTTCATTCCAGGCAGAGAATTTTTTGTGGGCCTTTCCAGGCGGACAAATCAACGTGGTGCTGAAATTCTGGCTGACACATTCAAGGTTTGTAGATTCATTCATTCCACGGGAAATATAAACTATCATCCACTGAATCAATTTTAAAATTATTCTGTCCAAGACATTTCCATATCATTCTGTGATTCTGCTTGTTGTACTCAAGTGCAAAGGCTTGAGCATCCTGTGAAGTGACAGATGCTGAAGTTGGATCTGAAATGTTAGATTGCTGCATAAAAGTAACTGGGATAGTGGGAGGCTGTTACTATTTGAGAGCATTTCAGCACTCATGTTCTTAATGTTCTCATGTATCGGCAAAATGTTCTTATTGCTGGTCCCTGGAGAGGTTTTATGTATGTACTGTTTAATTTCACATTGTAATGCATTTCTTTACAGTTGCAATGCAATAGTAATATTTGAACAGTAGTAATATTTGAAATGTGTTCTGGGTTTTATTCCAGTGCACCAGACAAGACAAGCTGGTCCAGAGGGATATGTCATACTTAAACAGTTGACACTGTGCACTGGCATATGTTGCTATATTGTTAATTTGCAGAGAGTAAAATTAATTATGGAATGTCTCAATGTAATTATGGAACTAGGACAATTTAAAAATATTTACAGCAACCATACTTTGCTCCCGTACAGGATTATGCTGTCTCCACAGTCCCTGTTCATGATTCTTTGCATCTGAAGAGCTTTTGCAGCATGGCTGGACCAAACTTGATTGCTATCGGATCAAGTGAAGCTGCACAGAAAGCCCTCAAGGTAAAGCAAATAAGAAAATTTTCTAACAAACTCAGGCTTTTTGTTTTCATTCTCTGCTCAAGGATGATGGAATTTTAAAGTAGATGTAGATCAATGAAAGAGGAAATCAGTACATCTCAGGATCTCCTGTACGTGCAAAACCATAAACAATATTTATATCAGGCAAGAATACAGTGATGTTAATTTAAGTTTAGCTATCTTCAGGAAATAAATGGATTATACAGGTTAAAATAGATTATAGAGGTTATTGCTGACAGCTTTGATGACTAAAAAGTTGATAATTTGGGTGACAGGAAGGAGAAAGGAGATATCATCAGAGCAGTAGGAGATGTTTGCTTCAGATGTTGCCATGAGGAAACGTGGCTTTTAAAATTCCCAGAGGGAAAGTAAAAGTTTTGGCATGAAGGAGGAAGGAGAGGGGTGTGTTGCAGGAACAACCTGTGTACGTATTTTGCCGTGTAGACTTTCTAGGTAAGATTGGTAAGTAACTCAGGCTGCAGGGAGCAGAGTCCAGGACTCCCATCCCTCCTCTCTCCATCACCTGGCTGCAAAGTCAAGTTCCTTCCTGGTGACGCTTTTTCTTCTCCATCCCATGAGTGTCTTACAGCAGCAGAAAGGAGTGAGAGCAGTCTCACCCCAGCCTTGCTGATAATTTGAATCTCTGAACACTGTCCTTTAAAGTGAGAGGTGTGGGTTTGAACCCTCAGGCTAAGAGGCCTTGTGAATCTGGGTCTGTCTTCACTGGCAGACTTGTGAACCAGTAAGCCGTTGCATAGAAACTCAACACTGTACTACCACCATCATCCTCAATGAGAAATAGTTATTGCTGCTGTGGTTTATACTGGGCTCAGTGGCTTTCCTGCCTGCTGGGTGTGTTCAGAGCAAATTAAGCTTTCTCAGAGCTGTAGGCACAGAGACACCTGAGGCCATGAATCTCATTACACACATAGGCAAGGAGACAGCTCACCCCAGAGACCAGCATCTCTGCTGGTGTACAGTAGTACAGCTGCAAGCACTGATGCTTTGCAGCAGAAACACCAAAACTGCAAAGTGCAACTGAGACTCTACCTGAAGTGAAGCTTGAGGCAGTTTTTCTCTCTTGATAAATTAGGACCTAGCATCCTGCATGGTTTGAGACGCAGGTAATCCAGAGCATGTCTGAAAGCATTACACCTAAGCATCTTACACATCTTTATCAGGACTCACCTTCAAAGGTTAAACCAAAAACAATTTGGGTAGCTCGTCCCAACTTTTGAGCTGATGATCACATTGATTCTTGTGCCAATAAATAAGAACTTAAGTGCAAGCTTTGCTCTTTGGCTTTGCAGAAGCCTCCTTGATGAACCATGATGAACCATGAACACATGGAGGAAGCCATCTGTGTGTCCCTTACAGTAAATGAGGAGGGGTGGAGATAGCTCTGCTTAACTAGTGAGAAAGCTCTCTGAAATCTGCTCTGTTTAAATGCAATTTACGCAACCCAGCTGGTATCTCTTGCCTGGATTCTAAAGCATGAATTATTTTAAAGAACAGTTCTGCTATCAGTGCCCAAGGCTGCTGATCTGAATCTGTGCCAGGCAGAACATTTATGACAGAAATAGTATGTAACTCTGAAATCAGTATCCCTGGCCTCCAAAGAGCTTAGGAACCCATCCTGCACATCTTGTACACCTCTGAGCTTTAGTAAGCTACTGATATTTATTACTTTAAAACATCCTTAAGTATTTGCAAGATGGAGGCCCAGTAGACTTTTTGTCCTTACTATCATACTGCGATATTTCATTGCACATTTGCTTTTCACATCTTATACATTTTCCTCATGGGCATAATCCTACACCTTATCATTTTCCAGCAGCATCTTTTTTACTATCAGAGCTTGGCAGAGATTTGGTGGATTGGGTTGGTTTTGTTTGTTTTTTTTTTCCTTTATCTTGTGACAGTTCAAGATGTAAAATATCTCCAGCTAAGATAAAACCAACATTTCAAATCTCAGAATCTCCCCTGCTGGAAATGGGTTGAATTATGGAGGCCAGGAAAGTGCAGTCTTGGTTGCTTTAGACTTCAGCCTGGCAGCAATTAAGAGAATAGGATAGCAGCCTGATTGCTCCACGTGAGCTTAGAGGAGCTCTTAAACAAGAGGACTGTCCCTTGGCTTTAAGTTTGGAGTGGCCTTAAGTCTGCTCATTCATTTGAACAAGCTGTTGAGTTACTGTCTTATTAGAAAGCACTGCGTGAAGCTCTGGGAACACATTCCCAGCTTGTCACCTATGCCTCTCCCCTGAGAAACTGTGTTTTGGTTGCAAAGTTGTGATGTTCTGATGCTGTGAGGTTTATTTAGTTGGGGATGGAAAATGTCCTGCATCTTTCCCTGTGAAATAGGCCCTATTCCAAATATTCAGGCTCAAAATCAAAATGCATCGTGAGCAGCAGCCTAATGAAGTTTACAGATATGCAGACAGCCCTACACTTGTATAGAGTGTTTATAAACATGAACAAAAGTCAAGTATAATACTGGTCTCTCAGAGCTGCAATTTGAACTCGAGCCAGGACTAATTTGAGAACTCATCAGTTTGATTAAAGCCTTTTACACAGCTTGGCTAATCACGTTGCAGTGCATCAATTTCAGCTATTGTAGCCAAAAATATTTTTGGGATAAGCTGATTAAATGTTACTGGTAACTAGATGTCAAGTAAATACCAGCATTAATCAAGGTAAAGTAAAAAGCAGATACATTTTTAAAAGAAAATGATAATTGTCAAGTGTTGCGGTTTTGACCAATCGGAATGACAGATGATGGCCCCTCACTCCCCCCTCTAAGAAAAAGAAAGAAGAGGAGGAGATTAAAGAGACTTAGGAGTTTAGAAAAAACTAAACTACTTTAATGAATATATAAATAAATAATAAAAAGAAAATGTTAAAAAATATTAAAAAGTATACAGTATATACAAAATAGTACCAAGCTTCCAGGATGATGATCATGTCACCAGCAGGCATTGGGAAAAGTCCCAGACTGGACTCAGTGATGGACAGGAGCTGGATTCCAGATCTGGAGTCAGGAATGCTCAGATCAGGATTAAAGGCAGATGAACAGACAGGGTCCTCCTCAGACATTAGCCATCGAAGAAAGAGAGCTGACCCTTTGCTCCCTCAGCTTTTATACTGAGCATGATGCGGATGGGATGGAATACCCTGTTGGTCAGTTTTGGGTCACTTGTCCTGTCTGCTCCTCCCTACACGTGTGACCCCTCTACATTTTTCTGATTCTCACCCTCTAATGGGGCAAATAATGAAATTACCTGACCTTGATTGTCATAGCATACATACAATCAGAATAAGCAAAAGGGCTTCTCTGCAACCATTCCTTGGTATAATCAGGTTTTACCACTGTGAGAGTGAAGTTTTACGATCAATGTGCTGTTAGTTTCAGAGTTTAGTTAGAAGAGGCCCAGCTGAAGAAGTAAAATTGTAAAGCAGAAAATTTGGTTCTGTTTTACCTCAAACCGGGACATCAAGAGAATCTATCTGATTTTGATTGTTGGTAGATATCTTTTTTTTTAAAAAAAAAAGACAACTATGTCAGTTTCTGTGTGTTTCTCTGTGTGGGAGATCTAGCAGCACATTTACATGTGCGTGATGGTCCTGTTTGCTCACACCCTACCAGTTGAGGTTAGCCACTCTGGCCCGGAGCAGCAGTTTTATGCCGTGGTAAGTTCCCTTCTCACCCTCCCAGTGATCTGACAGGTTACCTTAGGCAACCATGTCACAGTCAGAGCAACATAAGACGTTATCCAGAGTGTGCTTCTTGCTCAGTGTATTGGATCCAACTCCACTCTTATCCTGAGAAACCTCTAGTTATTTCTCCAGCAGTCTAAATCTCTTCAGAGAAATGATTGGAAAACAAATAGGTAAAGCATCTGTCTGGGAAATGACAGAGTTGGCAGTGCTGCTTATCACAAGCTTCCTCTAATGTTTGAATTCTTGCTTTTTGACCTCTGTGATTTCTTTGTATTTGCTCATCTGCCTCTGAAGAAAAAAAAACCACCAGTTGGTAATCGGCTCTTGCAGTCCTGTGGAAGTGCAATTGCAATAGGATCTCTATGAGGCACTGAATTAAAAGCTGCTTTCTGATTACACCAGATCGACTGAGCTACAGCAGTGCTGTCAGCTGCTCCTCTCGTTACCCGTCGCAATCTGTGTGGCAGTACGGTCCCCTGGGCTTCTGCTCAGTCATTTGCCTGGCACAGCCCAGCATGCCACTCCTTCATTGTGATAGCTTGTTATTTTAAACCTCTCCTTTGTTGTTGCTGCTTTTCATGTCTGCTCTGGAAATGCCATCGTACAAGCAAGATGATTAAGCTGTCTTTAACTATCTCTAGTAGTTGGGTTGTTTCCGTTCTGCACTGGGTCTTGTTAGGCAACAAGCGAACTGCTATGTCATGCTATGCTAACCATTTAGATTTAAAAGAGGATTTATCTTCCTGCTAACAATCTTATTTGAGAGAGAAATTTTTCTTGATTTTTCTTACAGGTGCAACTCATGTATCTGTACAGTACTTTTAAAATAGAAAAAGAAGTTGCATCTGGTGCTCACATATGGCGGCCTGCAATTGATTTTTGTGAGTTTAGTGCTGTGTGTGTAATGTAAAGCGCTGCAAGCGAGCTAGGAAATGAGCGCACGGCGTTCAGGATTGTAGATGGTAGAAGCAGATAATAAATCAGAAATGACATTTTAACCATGAAAAGCCTCTTCAGGCTCTGGCAAGTACAGAATATTTGGACTGCAGCTGAAAAGTGGCACTTGAGGAAACTGGGTGAAAGAGAGACAAATTAACTGCAGACACTACTGGGGCCTGTAGCGGCTCTCACATCTGAAGCTTTAACTTTGCTCTGCTCTTTTCAACATGCATTTAATTCCCCCTTGTAGTTAAAGCCATTCATAATTCCATGCATGTAGCTCCATAGTTGAATATTGGCCATGTCTGTTGAGCCAGTAAAGCCTGGGATTATTATTTATGCTCCGTCGGGGAAGCCAGGATTTCCTTCAAACATGTCACCTTTGGGCTCTGATCCTCAGCAGCTGGAGTTGCTGACCTTTACTGTGACCATGAACGAGGGTGAATTTGGGCTGTGACATTGCCAGCCCCGGTGTGGAGCGGTGACAGGGCAGCACTGCAGGCAAACACTCTGTACGGCTTTTTCCACAAGAAAGGGGTACAGCCCTGGGGTCTTGCTTGGGGCAGCAGATGAGCAGGAACTGGCCCAGGACATAATGCAGTTCAGGTTCCAGCAGCAAAGGCAAATGCTAGGTAAGATGACAACGGGAACCATGACACAGCATCTGTTACACACTGCTTTCTGTACTTTCTTGCTCTACACTAAATCCTGAAAAGCCACATTTCTGTCCTTGGCTGTTCGCGTTTGTTGGTAGAGCACAATTCCCACTGTTTTCTGTGATGATCAAGGACTAGGACAGCAGCAGATGATGATGGACACAGTCCTTGATTTAAGTAGCTTTGTTTATGGTCAAACCATCGTTCTCTGTTACTCTCTGGATAACTGAGTAGCAATCCCAAAGAATCTGAGGGTTACACATTTTCCCAGCTTTGGCAATCTCAACTATTCCTTTGCCAGCAGTGTTGTATTTGTAGCAAGTGCCTGCTAATGATGTTGTTCTCCCACCTGTTGGGAATTTAGGGTCATTCTTTGGGTGAGCTCTGAAGTCAGGACTGTCCCCATGGGACTGATAGAGAAAGCCTCCAGCTGACCCTCCCTGCTCCAGGGCAATGTGAGGTGCCTGCTGGTTAGTGATAGATCTCAAAAGGGAGTAGAGGACTTAAAAGGGGGGCGGGAAATCTATCATAGTGCCTAGGACTGCAATGCAGAGAGCACTCATCTCACTATATAGAATCATAAATGGCATGGGTTGGAAAGAACCTTTAAAGATCTAGTCCAACCCCCGTGCCATGAGCAGGGACATCTTCAACTAGATCAGATTGCTCAGAGCCCTGTCCAACCTGACCTTGAGTATTTCCAGGGATGTGGCATCTACAGCTTCTATGGGCAGCCTGTGCCAGTATTTCACTGCCTTCGTTGTAAAAAAATGTCTTCCTGTTATCTAGTCTAAATCTATTCTCTTTTAATTTAAAGCCATTACCCCTTGCCCTATCTCTATGGGTCCTGCTAAAAGGTTTGTACCCATCTGTCTTAGAAGCTCCCTTTAAGTACTGGAAGGCCTCAATAAAGTCTCCCCGGAGTCTTCCCTAGGCTGAACAACCCCAGCTCTCTCAGCCTTTCTTATGGCCTGACCTTAATCTCTGTGGATGCTGTATCTGAGATCTGCCCTCCGAGATCTGGGATAATGAAGTACTTCCCAGTTTCACATGAAATATCTGGAATTTAACCTCATTGTTACAAAGGAACAGATGTGAACTACAAAGGCAGCATGGCCATGGCAGATGACAGGTCTGAGTGACGTTGTCAGGAAGGGTGCAAGGCAGAGCAGATAATACAGCTGAGCTTGTAAGCTCTCATGTCTTCTGCACAGACCTCCCTCAGCAGGATCCGCAGCGGTGGTGACATGTGCACTTCTGAGCTTGTCCTTGGTATCTTGGGCTCCAACCTCATTAGTCAATGGGACTTCATTACGGTCAAAAGTGTATTGGAATATGTAGTTCTGTGCAATATTGTGTCCTCAGCAAATAGCTTACTTTCTTTTCCTGCTTTCAATAAAAGTTTGGACATGATTTGGTCTCCCTTGTTCTTGACTCTCCCATTCAATATTTTCTGCTGGGAGGGGAGCTCATTCATCCGCTAAATTACTTGCTGAAGGATGCTATTGCAAATGGAGCTCTGTATGCTGTTTTGACAGAGGTCAAGGGAGGCTTATCAAAACCACATCTTAAGGATAAAATACAAAAGAGTCTCTTCTGGGCAACTAGGCCCTTGGTCTGTATCCAAAGCTATGATCAGAGCAGTGCTTTTAAAGACTTGGGCACAAGGAGTTGTTCTAGCCATTTGCAGTTGCCCCCATTCCAGTGATTAATAGCCTTTTGTTCTTATTCTGTCTTGTATAAGTGAAGTCTCTGCAGTGTGCCAGCTTTAAAAAGTCCAGTACTGTTTCCCTGCAGGAGAGAACCCCTTGCCTGCATAAAAGCTGAAGGGTTCCCAGCTCTGCCACAGAAGCGCCTCTAGAATGGGCACGTAAGGGAAAACTTTGTCTATCCAGTGTTCTTAGAAAGCAGCTTGTACCCCTGGGCAGCGTGAAAGAGCTCGTCTAAATCTGCTCTTCCTACTGTCTGTATAGTACCTGGCTCTTTAGTAATGCACAAGTTTGCCTGAAAACATTATCTCTTCTTCCTTAAGAATTCATCATTTGTGCCTCTGCTTATTCCCCGCATGAAGTCATAATCCTCTATTTACGATATCACAATGGGTTGCTGTGGAAATGATTACTAACATTAATAACCCAAAGAAGATGACATCAGGTAGGGAATTAGCAGAAAGCGCAGATGAATGCTAACTTCCGTCATGCAGCAACAAAGGAAAGGTAGTGAGATCCAGAGAGCAACTGACAACTTGCCCCTAAAAATAAATAAATAAAGAAAATAAGGTGAGACTTTGCTGCTCTCAACTCTATAGATAGGAAAATTAGTCCATTTATAGAATTTTGTGCACTTTCCTTTAGCTCATATTGGCTTGCTCCACGTCAGATCCTATGAGATATTGCATACTTTCAGCTCCTGATTTTCCATTACTATATGAATTATGGTTGTACAGCCTCTCAGGACAGAAGTCTTAACTGAGTACAAGATGTCCTGCTACTTTATAAAGGCAACTAGTTGTGTTTTTCTTTTAATTACAGTCAGATGCTGTAATAAGCATACTATGCTTAACTGGGTGTCACTGCTGTTTAGTTTGCATATATGCAGGAGACCTTTTGGAAGATACAGACTCAAAAGTATGTCTTTATAGAATAGAGACTGTTATATTAGGCAATTTATATTTGCTTTTGTAAAGGGCGAGGGAAGCTTTGCTTTCAATGCGTATTTGTCGTCACTAGTAGGGCTGTCTGACACAGAAGCTGGGTCAGAGGCTGACTGAGACAATGTCGTTTCACTTGCGTAAACGGGGACTCATGTTTCTATTCCTTTGCTGCTTTTTCTTTGACTATTCTCTCACTGAGTTCCTGTTCCAAGAGGCAGGATGTTCAGCCTCTTGCCTTCTTGACAACAAGAAACTTAAGCTGCTTCCTTTTCCCCTGCTCAGGTTGTGGTTTCCCTTTGCAGTGGTCCTTGGGCAGAGCTGGCCGGCAGGTGACAGGGTGGCCGTGACACCAGCTGGTTCAGAGGGAGCGAGCAGCACAGGTGTGAACAACACGGGGTACCCATCACATCTGCAGTGACGCAGAAGGTGTCCTGTGCCAGGAAAAGCCGAGGAGTTGGGTGGGAGAGGTTGCTTAAAGAGCTCTGCTTTCTGGAAAACATGAGTGAGAGGATGCAGCAGGAAGAGCCCAAAGCCCAGCTGCTGAGAGCAGGGGTGGTTGGTGGAAATTCAAGTAACGCTCTGGCTGTGTATGGGCTAAGAACTTTCACGCATTCACCGTGGCAGACTGGGGCATTGCTCATTTTGAATAGATCTAGAGCACAGTTGTTCTCTTGCATTTGTGGGATCCTGCATTTGCATCCATAGCGTCTTACCTCTAGGAAACTCAGTGCTTTACAAGACACCTTAGATCATTCTACTATAATTTACGCTGCTTAAAGCTGCTGACTTGTCCCCTTTCTACTACATCTATCCCACTGTTATCTCTCCTGCCTGTCTGCATTTCTGGGATGACACTCCTGATAGGTCTTGACATTCAAGCAAGATTGCTGGCTTTTCCAGCTCTGCTCTTCTGTCCCCTCTGGTCAACCTGCCTAGCTCTTCATGGCCACTGTTGGCACTGTTGCATTTCAAGGAATCTCTGAGAAGCTGGTAAGTAGTAGTGTTGTTTGTAGGGTAGGCTGAGTCCCAGCACCCAGGTGCGTAGCACCGTGGCATAACTCTCCAGCCCTACTCTGGCCTCTGCTTTCTTATGTTGAACCCTACGGCTGTTGCTTTCTCTTTCCAGTGCCAATCATTTCTCTAAATATGAAGAAGAGCAGAGGAACCTAACAGGCAGAGATAGGGCAATACAACAATGAATGAAATTCAGTGTAGATAAGTGTAAAATGATGTGCAGCAGCGACAGAGAGAATGACAGTGTGAACATCGCATACTAAATGATGTGCTTGGATGATCATTACTACAGAAATCAGATCCCAGGCTTGCTGAAATTGCCAGCTCAGCTGAAAATCAAATAGAGAACATCATTATGCCACTGATTAAAGTTGTAGGGCATCTGCATGTTGACTGGTGTGTGCACTTTGTATGGCTCAATCCCTCATTCCAGTAGAACTGGCAAGATTTGGAAAAGTGCAATAAGGATGGATGGATACCTGGGACATCTTGCCAAAGGAAGCAAAGTAAGCAAACTGTGACTATAACCTGAAAAAGAGACAAGTAAGATGGATTGATAGGAACCTGTAAAATCGGGATTGAAGTGGAAAAGACAACTGGGGATCAATTGTTTGCTGTCTCTTCCCATGCGAGAACCAGGGGAGCTCTGGAGGCAAGGGACAAGTTCAAAAAAGAAAGGAAAAGAAATGGTTCCACACACAGTATGAGTCCAGACTCTGAAGCTACCTTGCTACAGGTTGAAAAGCCAACTGGACAGACTCCTGGGGCAGTGCTGTAGGTGATATCGCTCTGTATAACAGCTGAGATTCCTGGGAATCGCTCACTAATTCTTGGTCTCCTCTAGTCCTTGTCTTAGGAATATCCAGAAGTGGAATATCGTCACTTCTTATGTCAGGGGTGGTGACCCTCATCATTCAGCACTAAAAAAGAAGCTTTTCCAGGTTCTGCAAGCATTAAAAAGTGGTGGGTTTGATAATCAGCAGTGTTTTCCACGTAGCAAGCAATAATGTACCTTTCTCTCTCGGTCCTCCTTCCAGATGGCAACATTCTGGCCAGGTGTCTCTCCTCATCTTTTGCCTTAAGTGTGTAAGGGCATAAGGCTGGTGTTGTTCCCAGACAAGTGGTCCTTGCTCCAAGCAGAAGAGAAGCACACTGTGCTTCCAGACTACCAGCAAGGTTGGGGGGATGTGGCCGTGCATTCCTGCGTCACTCTTCTCACCAGTGCTAGGTGCCCTGCACGAGAACACCACTTAATTTTCATCATTGTAGGCAAAATCTTGATGTATCTTAATCTTTTCTCACAATTTTCAATCTCTTGGATTAAAATATTCCAATTTGTTCTATAACCCAGGCCAGATGTTACTTAAGCATCACTGTAAACAGGCCGAACTTTAATGTTCTTGGAAAGAAGGAAAAGAGATGGGATAGAAAACAGATCTTAAATGGTTTATTTTAAGAATTCTGTGACTTGAAGGATTTATGAAAGAGTAGCTGAAATGTGGTGAAGGGTTACTTGCATTTGACTTGGGCTTAGGTTTGATTTTTCTTTTAAATGTTGGGGGCCAGGGGCTCATAAAAACAAAACTCAGAGCCTGAAAATCTGCACTTCTGCTTCGTTATCAACATGACGGGGCCGTTTTCAGGTGCAGCGTTCGTTGCCGTGTTAGCAAGAGGAACGTTCACTGTATGTTTGGTTTTGCTTGGGGGGTGTTGGGAGATAAAAAGGCAGGTTTTCAGGTGTGGTGGGTTTTGGTCACTGTCCCAGATGGCAGCAGAGCTCAGACAGGGGCTGTGCTCTCATGGAGGGGGAAAATTTGTAACTAGGCTTGGCCTGTTTTAAAAGAGCGTGGAGTCATCTTAACCCTGTTAGTGATAATAGGCCCTGAACGCATGCACATTTTTCCTTCATGCATAATGCTGCTTCATATTTAGGATTATTTAGCTTATCCATTACCTCAGTTGTCTGAGGACACACTGTAAAATAACTATAGAAAAGGCATTTTAGGCTATGTGAATGACTTCAACATAAGGAAAGCATGACTAAGGGCTGAGAGAATGTGCAATGAAAATTACCCTTTTCAGGCTGAAGAAAATTCCCAGAAAAACTAGGCATGCGGGAAATGCCTGGCTCTTAACGTAGCTGATCGTACAACATTTGTGGGCAGAAAGCCAGCCCTCTGCAAAAGCATTGTGTGAGCCCTATAGTCTTTGTAAACCTGTCATTTCCCAAAAAATGTATTTTTTGGGGTGTATCTGATAGAAAATACAATCGAAGGACCTTGCTTTTATCTCTTTCTCTGCCCTGGAGTCCTATCTGGGCAGGCACACACGCTCAATGACTTTACATAATACAAGTATGGAGAACCGCACGGGCATTTGAAATAACTTGATTGTGTTGCATCGGTGCATTTCTGCTGTACCCAGAGGCTCCCCGTGGGGCAGGTTTGGGGTGTCAGTGCCTGGGGGCCCTCTCAAGAAAGTGGTTTTTTCAATTTTATTTCAAAATGCAGGCATAGTTGTACCAGCGAGGAAAGCTTGCAAATATGATTTCCTTCTTGTCTTAAGAAACGAGGAAGAGATTCAATTTGCGTTGTCAAACCTCCAGTTACTAAAATGCTTTCTTGCGGTGGTGTTCGAGCTAGCTGAGCTCTCGTTCCCACTGTCACAGCTGTGTACTCCAGCTCCTGTGCTGCTTCATCTCACTTTCCCTACCATTTTTTCACATTTGTACCTGAATTAATTCAGCCACCATTTCTAGGCTTTTTAATCTTGAAACCAATCCTCCTAACGTGCCCTCGCCATCATCCCCCAGGCTCCCCGAGGCTGGTTCCTGAGGCACAGCCAGAGCTGTGCCACTTGTTCTCCGTTTCTGCTTGCCACTGCTGTTCTCATTTCAGCATTTCACAGAAACAAATGAATGGGAGATGTGTCCATACCCTTCGGCTTAAGAATTAATTCATAATTTCATATGGAAATGTTTCACAGTGATTCACAATGTGTTTCTGACGAATGAGCTGTTCCTACAGAAAACCTACAATATCGGGATAATGTTTCCAACAAGGCCTGGAGAAAGCACAATTTTTTGGGAGCTGCACAAAAGCCAGGCACAGTGGCTTTTCCTCTACTGATACGTGTATTTCAGTGCAGATTTAATAAATATGCTTCCTTAATCCAGACTTAAAAAGATTATGTAGGGAAGAAAAGAGAAGCTGCAGGTAGAGGACAAGTCTGCTGGCCCTGGTTACCAGGGAGAAGAGTTGCACTGGGTGCAAGCATGTCACCTGCTGCTAGATGTCTGCAGCGTCACGGGAAGCATAATAAAATAAGTCTTGGCAACATCACAGCAACAAAATTATAATTAGGAAAGTCACCACGGTAAGCACCATAATAAAATACATCCGGTGAAGTAAAGGTGCAAGGACTTTTCCCCAGAAAAACACATTAACCTTTTATGGAGGTAGATGTATCCTTGGGAACTCGGGAAAGTTTTGTAATTTCAGAAGGAACAAGAAATGACAGTCTGACAATGCTTCCTCGGGAATGCAAGGCATTCTTCCTTGTGAGTTTCATGTTCAGCAGGATGTGGGTGACTCAGGCTGCTACATGAAAACTGTATCCAGACCCATAAAGGAATTACTGTAGGTGTGCGCAAGCAGGAATTGCTTTGTTGCTACCCAATATATTGTACATCCTCCTTATAATTCAGCTATATGGAATTTAATGACCAGGGAGTAGTACAAATGAACTTGCAAATAATTTGGAAATTAATTTATCTGTGCCTAAAATCAAGGCCTGCTTTCTGGTATGTGCCGTGAATCTGGACGGTTGCCCTGAGAAGGGAATTTTGAAAATTGAAAAATTTTGTTAGCAGAATATCAATTTATTTTTAAGAGAACATTAGTGTGAGTGTTTTTAAGCTGAAATCCTTTTCTTTCTGTTTGCAATGTATGTGGGAACATAGTGGGGCTAGGCAAGAAAGTGAAGCACTTAAATTTCCTTAGGCTTTCAGCAGGAGCAAAGTTTTTGACTCTGAGCTTTGTTCAGCTCTGCGTTATTGTAGGTCTCTGTCAGGGTGAAACCGATGTAAAGCTGGACGGGTACAATGGGGAGTCAGGCGTCTTGTCTCCAGGCTTTTCCCCTCTTTATTAAAAAGTTGAGCCTGATCCAAAACACGGGATCTCAGGCTTCTCGTGTGCTGACAGTCTCTGTCTCTGAAATTCCAGCCAGCATCCAAATTTGTGTATGAGCCCTATATTTATAAACCAAACCTCGGAAACCCACCAGCTCTACTGTTCTGAAGAGGTTATTGTGTTGTCCCCTTGGGAACAAGGATTAGTGCAGACATGCCTTCTTGCTCCCCAGCACAGGTGCTTAGTGAAAGAGTAACTGCTTGGAAAGCAGAAAGGAGGTCCTTGAAAAGAATTAAGATTGGGCTGATATCCAAGCTGGGAACTGTTCCTGTCCTGTTTATGTTAATTCACACTCCTTTTATAAATATTGAGTGATGGCTGCTTTTTTATGGAAGGTACTGAGTACCTATAGTTTCCATCAATGTGAGCAGGAGTTTTGCATACTCAATGCACTTTCCTTAAAGAAAAGACCTCACGGACTGAGTGCCCTGCTTAATCCTGCTGCTTGCAGGAGCTGTTTCACAAAGATTTTCTACTGCTCACTTCAGTTAGGGTTAGTAGATTCTTCCTTGAGGAGTGTAGATGAAAAGTGGTCTCCTTACTTGCTGCAGAGCAAAATGGCCCTTGGCTGACTTCGGCAGTCACAATTAGGGAAAGGCTCTGTTCTCCCGTTTCCTTGGGTCTGCTAATGTGTTTGGTCTAAATAGCTGTGCTGTGTGTCTCCTGGCAGACCATGCAACAGATGAGCGACCACCGCTACGACAAGCTGACGGTGCCTGATGATGCTGCAGCAAACTGCATCTACTTAAATATTCCCAGCAAAGGCCACGTCCTGCTGCACCGAGCCCCTGAGGAGTACCCAGAGAGCGCCAAGGTGAGAGCCGCGCTGAGGGAGCCTGGGAGACCCCCGGCGTCCTGGCCTCGCCAGGCACCTGGTGGGAATTGAAACTGAGTGCTTTCCAGAATGGGCTCTTGTATCCCATTGTGGAAACACCAGATGGTGAAAAGTGGAAGGCCTGGGCTCCGTTCTCATCTGCACTACTGATCTCATTGCTTTCTCTCTTATGCCCCTGGTGCTTCTGCATAACTGGACGTAGCAACAGTTCCCCTCACTGCAGCAGAGAAACGTGTGAATCCCGTAGCCAGAAGGCTGCATGCGCTGTAAATGTCAGTTAGCATTGATTACGAGTGACGAGCACCCACTGATAAATCCGTTTCTGTTCATTCACTTAGAGGAAAGGGAAAATAGAGACATAAAGTCTAACAATTTCTGTTCCGCTTTCTTTCCTGAACAGGTATTTGAAAAGCTGAAGGACCACATGCTGATCCCAATAGCCAACACAGAACTGGAGAAAGTAGACGGGGCACTCACCTGTTGCTCTGTGCTTATTAACAAAACTGCAGAATTATGAGTTTACAGAGTCCCTCCCTTGTACCTGGCAATAATGTTACACACAAGGTAGACGAATCTGTATCCACACTTTTATTGTTTTTATTGACAATCTACTGTACCACTGTGCTACTAACCCTTGTTTACAAATTTTTTGCTTTGTGTATTTTTATTATGTCCTTGCAGATGGTATTTAAGGTGGATGTATGGTTTGGGGGGCACATAACTCTGAAGTAAGTTAGTCCCGTGGGCTAGTGGAAGAAGACAATTATAATGGCTAACCCCTAGCTTTAGTGTTTTAACATATCTGTGTGAGAATTTTATGAAAACCAACTAATTCTTAACATTTCAAGCACCTCTGTTTACACCGTTCCTGTCTTTTTTTCTCTTGCTTCCTGTCTTTTATTCCTTCTTTGGTCCTCTGTACTTTCGGTGATGCAAGGTATCGGGGGGACTGAAGAAAACTCATTGGGCTCATGAATTTGGTATCTTGTGTGGTAGGGAAGCTTTCCATACACCAGCTGGAACAGTGGGCAATGAGTGCTCTGTGCTCCCTGTCTTGCCCATATCACTTTGCTCCTGCTGGGCACAGTTGTTGCTGGAATCAGTCTCAGACTCCAGGCAGCAACTTGTGAAAATGCTTCCTCCAGCGGGAGTGTTTGAAGGCAACGTCTGCCTGGGAAACTTGGATGACAGAAAAAGAGAGAGTGGTGCAGCCACACCAGATACAACCTGCAAGTTCAGGTCCCAGTTTGCTACTAATGCCATGAATTTCAATTTGGTGAGAACGGAAGAGGAGTTTTTAAAAAGGCCAGATCCCAGGGAGCACCCTGGCCACAAAAATGAAAGACTGAGATGCTTTTGGAAAAGTTAGGCCTACAAAAGTAATTGAAAATATGAGGAGGGGTTAATTCTCTTTGTTCACTTTTTTATTTGTTGCTGTCTCTTCTTTCTGTTTTCTGCTCTTTTGGAGGCCACTTACTAGCAAAATTCAAAAGAGAAGGGTGATAGAAGGAGTTGAAGGACAGCTATTCCAGGATTATGCTCTTGAGTAAGCGAAGCTATTTTTTCCTGAAAGATTTGCATTTGTACTTTATCTGCCCTTGAGGCAGTTTTCCTTGGAACAATAACAATCTTGGTTTTTTTAATTGCGTGACTATTTACTGTGGTACGCAGTTAAAACAAATATCATTTTTTCAGCAAATTCCACAACATGTTTACCCACTGAGTCATGCTTTTTTTCACCACAGTATAGCGAAGCATACCCCATTGTATTCACACGCTTCTTTTAAAGTCATTTGTAAACTAAGGATGGAGAAATTCCCAAACAGAGGCAGTAGTGGGAACTCTCCGGAGACTGACAAACAGTCTGAACATGTTATCAACTTCCTAGGCATCTCCTCCACCTTTCCTGAACCACTTGTGGCGTGTTGCTAGGGTACAGTAGGAAGTGAGATGGGGGGACCTCAGGCAATGTGACCTGCAGGAAAGCAAACACCATTAACGGAGCACACACTTGGATGTCCTTGGGAAACCTGCGTGCTTTTTTGTGCGGTCATAAGGGAGGAAAGGCAAGTGCTCATATCCGTAGGTACTCCTCAGCGTATCTCTCACTTCATCTCAGTGGCTAATGAGGAAGAAACCTCCTGGCAGCTACCACTAATAGATATGATGCTTTGTGGGCACACCATACATGGTGATGACACGAGGTAACACGAGGGAGAGGGGAATGACGAGCAGGTACAATATATATGCGAGAAGACAGGATGTCCCAAAGGAAGTGTAGAGCCAGGCAAACAGCAAGTGCTGCTTTTATGGCTGTCTGCTGTCCCAGAGGGTTCTTCTAATGTTTCCCGCTTGTCTCCTCCATTCCCATGCACCATCATTCAAGCCTGAATGAGTGATCAGGCTCTATGGATGTAAACATTGCAGGAGGGGGAATCTCTTTTTCTGCCTTCCCTTGGTGCTTTCCAAACATCTGATAAAGTATCTTGCATTTTAAAATGACTTGACATTAAGCAAAGATTTTGTGCCAAAAAGGTGGCCCTGTAGTATTCAACTGTGACCTTCTAGAGGTGAGCTGTACTCTGTTAAAAACCTGTGCAGCTGTGGAGTGGTCATACAAAGCTGCAACAGAATCCCCCCAACCTCTCCATGCACCTCCTTGGGGCCTGGTCCCCATCATGTTCTTCCTTTTCCTCCTCTCGCTAGGGAGCCACAGCATCCACCTACACTGGGACAGCGTTAGGCTGTGGAATTTCTATTCAATTGATCTCTTGAACTTCCTGTCGTGGTTTTATTTTTTTCTTCCACCTGCTCTTGCCTGTCTCTCTCTTCCTCAAACTCTTGTTTCTACAAGTTCATGGCATGATGAGCACTTTTCTCTTTTAATCCCAAGTGATTTTGCCTTCTATTGCCTTGGTTCTCCTACTGGAGTCTTCTTTTTCTGTACTCCTCCCTCTTTGCTGTTCACTCCAAAGTATCCCAACCAACGGTGGACTATCCTAAACTCACTCTCTCCTTGAGAAGGTGCCAGGAGGGAGGAGAAACTGAGAGGCCCACTTTGGGTCTGAATGGCTTCTTTTGGGCTGGAAGGATGACTGTAGGAGCTCCAACAGGAGCTATAGATCCAGTGAGTGACACAGGTGACTCCTCTTCTTTAGAGTTACTGCAGAAAAGAGAAACATTTGTGGTGGGCATTGTTGGTATCTTGTGTCCCTGGAAGCAATAGAATAGGTGACAATGAATTCCCCTGGCTCCCCAAGGGAGGGAGAGTGGGAGTCAGAGTCTCAGAGCCAAGAAACATCTGCATTGACAGAATTGGTCTTTCACCTACTGCCATGTAGCTTTCCCTGCCTTCAAGGCTGCATTTTGATACACAGAAGGAGCAAGGGAGTGGCCGAGGGACCTGAATTCCCTCGAGTGATGGTTTCAAGTCGTATTCAAACTAACTTCAGGCAGAACTCAGATTCTCTAAATCACACCTGCTCTCTCTCAGTTGGTCTCAGTAGGTACCAAAGCCTCCAAATATAGACACTCTACATCTTAGCCTGTTGCCAGAAGTTACCTATGCTGGTTAGTGGGTTTGCCCTGACCTCCCCGCTTTTAGCATTATTCTTTCTTCTGGCATTAGAAAGCAAAAACCTTTAGAGCACTTTTGTGCATTTGCAGTATGGTACTAAGAACTAAAATTATGCCAAATGCTTCTTGTTGTTGCTGTTTGCTATTTTTTTCTGTTGCCCAAACGAAGAATTCAGTTTTGGGGACATTTCTGCTGTGATACATACGCATCTAATGGGCATCCTGTACATCTTGTCACCCGAACATTTCTCAGATGCCTGATATAAATCATCATCATTGATTAATATAAATAATGAAATCCCGAACCAAAAAAGGAGATGAGACACTGAACACTAATAGCTGCCCACATAAAACACTTGATAACAACTGTCAGGCTGTGTGACATAGCAGGCCAGTGCAGTTCTTGAGGTTAATAGCTCAGCAATGGGAATTGAATTACTCATCAAAGGCTTTTTTTCCTTTGAGCAATCTGTTTAATTCAGTTCAAGTGAAAGAGCTACAATGTGCATTTTAGATCTTTCATGGATGTTATCTTCACTCAGAGTTTAGGGAGAGCTGTGATACGTGGGTTTCTTTCTTCACCAGAACGTGAATATAGTGTCTCTCTCTGCAGGGAAAATGTAAATGCATAGTGTACCTTATAAGATAAACTTGAATTCTTCTATTTCTGCTTTTTTTTTTTTTCCATGCTAATATACTCCTTTTGGATCCTAAATAGATGCCACTGTATGAAGCTACGCTCTGATTTTTGGTGATTTCCATGTGATAGGTACAGAGCTCATAGGCAACACTATGTCCAGTTATAAAAACAAGAAGTCAGTGCACAGAATGCTGTTGGTTCACAGCAAATTGGGGATGAAATATTGAAAAAAAAATGAGCATTAGATTTCATTCAGCTTCTTATATCAGTAAAGTTGGAGCCAAATTACTTTAACATCAGCATTCACATGGAACCATTTGGGAAAAATAATTTACTGTTTAAGATTCTCTGTTTTTCCTTTTATCAATAAGGAAGCTGAAAAGATAAGACTGCTCAACGTATGGTATTTGTTAAGTGGTTGTGAACCAAGTATCGCTGGACCTCACATGTATTTTCAGAAAAGTTTTAACTGGACGTATGATGTAACTTGTATAGGGGTGCATGTGAATTGTGTTAGTCACTGGTTTACATTGTATTGTTCTGCAGTGCACAAATATGACTACTGAACACACAAGTGTTACGTTTCATTCAATTTGAAATCTCGTTGCGGTATATAGTTCCCCACTTTTTGTGCCAAAAACATCAATACATTCCATAACATGTTCTAATAGAGGTTTGCACTTTGATTTTTCTTTCTGTGACTCTTGCAGTTTCAATACTATATATCCCTATCACGAAGGAATAAAGTGTCAGTTGTACTGTGCACTGTGTAGTTTTTGCCTTTTGTCTTGAAACTGAAAGCATATGGATTTAATGTAATATTGTTTCATGCCATCTTTTAATTTGGAAGCTTGTTACATGCCCAGAAATAAAGCCAATTATAGACACTAGTGCTAAAACCTTTAAGCCTCTAGGAGGAGTCTTGACTTTTTAAAAACAAATACTTATTTTAGACTCTACATTTAAGACTGGTGTATAGAGAAGGAGATTGCCTCTGTGTTCTGGATACAATGGTTGTGACTGAATTTTATCATTATCCAAGATAACTAAACAGATGTTACTGTGCTTTAGTATTTTCGCTGTAGCTCCTGTATTAATTGTAAATTACAAAAGGGGAAAGGACAAAGGTTTAGTGGGGTGACCGTAGTAGTTAAATTATTCACGAAGCTCTTGTGTCTTTTCTCCCCCCGCAGGATGTCAAGAGAGGTGACTACATTTCAGACATTGCTTTGTGGTAACACGACAGATGGTCGCGTGTTTTATGTCTAAATACTACTTGTTGTGTGCCACAAATAGTGCATGTGGGGCTAATCTCTGCTTGTACCCTTGTGCTCTAATATCATTCGGTATTGATACAGGATTAACCATCTCGGCAGACAGTGCAGTTACTCCAGGCCTCTCTGGCGTGTGGGCCTTCAGTGCCACCTTGTGGCAATCCAAGATTCAATTGTTCAAGGCCTCAATATTGCTGCTTTAACTTTTTAAGGAACCCAGCAGAAATTAGCAGTACTGTAGCAAAGGAATGACATTACTTCCAAACTGTGCAGCTTTGCTAGTAATAAGACTTTAAATACGGCATAATCTGTCTAATACTCTTCTTGCTGGAGAAGCAGGGGCAAGGAACAATTTCATTAGGGATGATCTAAATACAGCCTTTGTACTAATTTAACTACACTGTTAAATTAATAATTAATAGATTAATATAAAAATAAATTCATATTTAAAAGTATTATTTTTTATACTAATATATTTAAATCATATGCATTTATGTGCATCTTTGTGTGCTCTTATCTATAGGAGAGAGTTGGTACCAATTTACTTCAATTTGGTTTTAAACAGCAATAATTAAAAATAACAGAAGCTCTAAAGCCACTCCTACTTGCCACACTGAAATTCTATAAGGAACTTCTTAAAAGCAGAAGGAATGCCCTTTGCAAAATTTAGCTGTAGGATATTAGTTCAGCAAGTAGAGGCTTCTGCACTTGGGTGTATGAATTCACCCTCCGCTGTCAGTACATCCTGCCGAAAAAGCATCAGTCACAGTCTCCTGCATCATGAACTCCAGACATCCGATGCTCTCAACAACCTTACCCCCAAAAATTCATGAGCTGTAGGCTGATTGCGGTGGGTTCATAGTTGCAAACTCGCAGATGCCATTCAGTTTGGGCAAGGTCCTTGTTCGTGATCTGTAACCAAACCAAACTCTCTCTGCCTGGCAGCTGTTCTCCTCCTCCCTAGGGCATTGTGGGTGTAGAGCCCTGCTGCTCTCACAGGGGCCAGGACAGCCCTGCCAGCTCCAAAAAGCAGCTGTCCTGAGGCAGGACCCCGACCATTGAATAAGGACCAGGAGGTAGAATGGGATGGGAGCACATGAAGCTCCCAGATAGAGGCCCCTGCCCTGCAGTAAGGAGAGGCTGCCAGGGAGGTGCTGATCAATGAGGGCAGAGGAGGAAGAAAACCAGGAGCCAGTCACAGCTCTGAAAAGCTGCCTGACCTCTCTTGACAAGTTATGACAACCTTGCAACATTTTCTGGGACTGTCGTGGTTTCAGCCAAAATTACCAAAACCAGACTGACAGATGGCCTTTCCTCTCCCCAAAAAAGAAAGGAGAGGGAGAGGATAAGGAGATCCACAAGTTTAAGATGAACTAAACTACTTTAATAAAGTATTAATACTAAAATGAAACAAAAAAAAAAGGGGAAGAAAATAATGAAATAGATACAGTATATGCAAAATGGTATCAAGCTCAATGACAATCACATCACCAGCAGGCATTGGGAAAAGTCCCAGACCGGACTCGGTGACCAACAGGAGCTGGATTCCAGATCTGGAGTCAGGAGTTCTCAGATCTGGGTCAAAGGCAGACGAACAGACAAGGTCCTTCTCAGACATCAGCCATCAAAGAGAGCTGACCCTTTGCTCCCTCAGCTTTTCTACTGAGCATGATGCGGATGGGATGGAATACCCTGTTGGTCAGTTTTGGGTCACCTGTCCTGTCTGCTCCTCCCTACAGGTGTGATCCCTCAACGCTTTTCCGCTTCTGACCCTCCAACGAGGCAAATAATAAAGTTACCTGACCTTGGCTGTTGTAGCAGTAAGTGTAAGCAATGCTTCTCATAATGGTATGCTTCTCTGCCTACTGTTCCTTGGTATAATCAGGTTTTACCACTGTGAGAGTGAACAGTTGCTGAACAATATGCTGTTAATTTCAGAGTTTAGTTAGAAGAGGCCCAGCTAAAAAAGTAAAATTGTAAAACAGAAAATTGGTTCGTTTTACCTCAAACCAGGAGAGGGACCAATAGCATGAAAGATTTGAAGAGCTCTGGGTTATAAGCAGTTTCAAAAATTTATTTGGAAATTTACTCTAGAAATGTATTCTAGATGGATATTGCATATGTACATGCTCATAAAATCAATGCAGTGTTCAAAATCTTCCCACCTCCCTCGAAAGCAAACCCTCGACTCACTCTTCATTGAGGCTCGCTTCTTCATATGGGATTGATGTTAACCTGAAATGAGTTGCTTGCTGAGAGTAGTCTTCCTCAAAGCTGCCTGGACCGTTAAATCCTGTTAGATTTTATCAGCGTTAAGTCTGCTAAAATATATTCTACTCTTGTATTCTCTTGCTCTTTTCCTGCTTGCTAAAGTTAATTCATTTCAGTTTGTCTCATACATGGCTCAGGAATCCAGAAGCCTAACCCTGCAGACATCATGTGGCTTTGAACTGCGCCTCTTGCTGAGCAAGGTTATTAACAAGTTCCCCAAATCCAGAATGCACGCTAGCTATTTTTATCAGCAGTATTGTGCAGAGCCAGCAAAGTCTACAATGTAATTCACCCTGAAGAGGAGGAGCTGGAAGGCATTTGGTTTAATGACCAAGGGTGGGAGACAGGGGCTGGGAAGATGCCTGGCTCCATCTCAGAGGTTCCACAGTCAGCTCACTGGAAGCATCTGAGGATCTGAAACTTTTCCATGTATTTGGGTGCCTTGTATAGATTAGGGAGGATCGATGTAGATGCTTGGACTTGAAAGAAATAGCCTGCCCTGCAGCCCCCTGAGCAAGGAAATGGGAGATAAGCACTCATTTACCGTGTATTTCAGGTGTTTAGTCCAGTGATACACAGGCAGCTTGAGAATTTCAAATGCACTGCAGCAAACAAAGGCTTCTTGGGGTGGGAATAACAGCACAGAAGGATGTGGGATGCGAGCAGGTGTGTGCTGCCAGATGAGAGCAATCAGGTCTGCAGGGCTGGATGGTGAGAAGGAGTCTGTAGGAGTTTTCACTGGGCAGAAGTGACCATCACAGCAGTGGGAGGGAGCAGAGGTCATTGGGGTTTTTTCTGGCAACCAGTCTGGGGCCTGGCTGTGATTGTAACACTCAGCTCCACAGAAATCAGCCCTGTCACCAGTAAGAACAGTGACTAGTCCTTAATTTTTCAAATATTCTGGGAGGGACCTTTGCTATCCAATGGGTTTATTGGAAAGCTGGGAATGCTAGCACTGTAAAATAGGTATCATTGCAGTTAATATTTGAAGTACCATTGCATTAACAAGGCCTATCAAGCAAAAGGACTTTGCAAAATATGGGAGAACTGGTACTTTTGCCTTATTGACAGCAAAACCCAGTATCAACTGCTTCTACTTCTATACATTCTGATGTTTAACCACTGTAAACAAAGGTTTGGGGACTGCAGCAATGGCCTGAGTTTTAGCTTTGACAGCTTTAAAAAAAATACTGATTAATGAAGTTTTGTCTTCTGTCTTTTCTTTAAGAGTTTGCTCCTGTGCTGGAACAGGGCCGGGACTGGTGGCAGGCTCCACCGCTGAGCCCAAGCAAGGGGCTGTCCAGCCTTCAGAGGGGTGAAGCGGGAGCTGCTGCCTGCTCCGTGGCGTACAGCTTGGCTTGTTCTCAGACCTGCAGCAGCCTCGGGAGCTCACACCACTGGGTTTTGACCACTGTCAATCCCTACGATCTGTTGTAAATCCCCATGGCCTCCTATCATCAATAATTAATCTTAAAAACGCTGTGAAGAGTATGTCCCCATGCAGATAAACCCCAGCCTTTCTGTACAGCGGTACAAATAACCCCAGGAGCTGCAGGCCGCAGGCACCAGCACCCACTCATCGTTTCCAAACACCTGTTTGGAAGAGTGGGTGTTAAAACGCCCTCGGGAGGCAGTTGCGAGCTGTAGACACAGACGACCGCCACAGTCTGGTGACGGTTCCGGAGACGGGCAGGGTTTATGCCGTGACAGGGGCCGCTCCCTGCGCCTCTGCAGCGGAGGCGGGAGCCCCGCCGCCAGGCCCGGCGGCTCATCGCTGCCTGTGCCGCCGCGGGCCCGGCCGGCAGGAAGAAAGAAAAGCAGCCAGCCCTCGTAGGACGGCTCCCCGCCTCAGGCGAGGGCGGGGGCGGTGAGGCCCCTCTCCCCTCAGGCTTGAGGCGGTGCCACCAACGCCACCTCGTGGGAGGGAGGTGACGCCCCTCAACTCGCCGCTCCAATGGGCGGTGCCGCGGCGGGGGCGGAGTGCTTTCCCTGAGAGCCCACTGGTGGGTGAGCGGGAACGGGGCGGAGCCGGGAGCGCGGGGGCGGGACCCGGGGCGGAAGCGCTGCTTTGAGCGGTTTTCCCCGAAGACGGCGGTGGCCGCGGAGGGGTTTCCGTTATGGAAGGCCCGGGCCCGGGCTTGGGCTTGGGCTTGAGCTTGAGCTCTTCGGACTCGGGTGCCGTGGGGCGGCTGCTAACGGAGGACGAGATGGCCGAGGTGAAGAAGGATGTAAGTNGCAGCAGCGGGCCCAGGCCCGCCACCCTGGGCTGCGGGGGGGCTGCCCGGCGCAAAGCCGGTAATGACTCGCAGGAACTTACCCTGCGGCCGAGTGCTCACCCGAAAGTTCCGGTCTCTTCTGTTTTCTTCTAAGCGTCCCGCTCCTTTGTCGCTTTTTAAGAACAGAGTAGCGGGGGCTTGGGTTTCACGGTCTCTGTCTGTGCCATAGTAAGTGCTGGGAGGCGGACTGGAAGTGATGAGTAATTAATATGGTATCAAAAGGTTAGTTGACAATGTATATGCTTCTCTTCGTGTTAGTAAGATTCTTTCTTGCAAAGCATGAACATCTGGATTATTTTTTCTTTAAGTTTTTTTTGTACTATTGTATCCTGATTATTTCCTCTCCTCCCCCAATATTTATTCACTGATACACGGAATCTGAGAAGAGACTTCATCCCAGTTCAATCTGGATTTATGTATCTCTGTGCTGGGCTAGGGAGCAAGCAATGGGCTAACCAACCTCAACAAGGGATTGGTTAATTTAGAAAGAATAGCTTAAAAAAATCTCAGTTTATCATTTAATGACTTTCTACAGCTCTGGTTTGCAATTTACAATGTCTTACTGATTTTTTATTTTTTTTTAACGTTCCTTTGAAGTACAATAAAGAAGGTTTGGAGTTTGGTTGTGGTCTCTTAGTAGCTTTACAGATATATAGTTTTCTTTAAATGCTTTGTCATAGTTTTTTGGGGCATGTTTTTCAAGTTATTACTTGCTTCTGTGGAACCACAAGGTAATGCTGCAATAGTTCTAGCATCCAGGAGGTACAGAGGCACACCAAAGAAGACAGGAACGACTTAAATCAGGCTATGTGTGTAACTTGACGTGTCTGTTAATCTGTGTCAGTGACTGCATTTGTGGTTGCATCTCACAGAAGTGCCTCTATGTCACTCCAGCCTTTGATCTTATAGGGTCTGTAATAACGGACTTGATGGAAACCTAATACATAAAAAAACCCAAAATGTTCATCATCAAAATACAGTCTTATGCGTCTCGTTATAGAGCTGCTTCTGTCAGACTTTAAACGTTGCAGCTTCATGGCACAAAGTGCTGGCTCTGTTTAAACTCAGCTGTTTCAAAACTGTTTAAGTAACTCTGACAGGCTCCCTTTTAAACATAAATGCTGCATTACCAGAAATTCTGTGTATATTATGTGACAATATACCTCAGAAAACTTATGTGGAAGGATGACTTGGTCTGGGTCAACTTGTCTGGAGGAGGAATTGTAATGGTTGGAGTCTTACATGGGAGCTGGGAAGGAGGCAGTGAGCCATACAGAATCATCAACATAGAGCAAAGTATATTTAAAGCTTCTGTCCTAATGTGTTTACTCTTTCTGTCCCTCATAAACCGTGAACCTATGAGGACCGTGCGGAGGGGAATTCTGAGCTGATGCACTTCATACTGTGAAAGACTCATTACAGAAAGATGTTAGTCAAAACACATTGAAAGACAATAGTCTTTCCATTCAGTAACAACTCTATTCTTCTAATGTTGAAATATTAACTGACTCTTCTAATTCAGAATTTGTTAATTGATCCTCCTGGTGGTTGGATCAATCTGAAGAAATGTGTCTTGGCCACTGCATTCTTAACCATTTAGACCTGGGCTCTGCAATTGGACCCTTGAGACGTATTCCAGAGCCACTTAAATGGATATAAGCTGCACTGTTGCAGTTTTCTGCTCATCATAGTTGTTAATCTACCACTACTGCCAAAGTGACTGCACGTTAAACCAGATCATCTAATTAATCTGGCTGTGNGTACGAGGCTGGGGTGGGGCCGGGCCCCGGGCGGGTGAAGAGGAAGATCTGTTAGAGCCGGGGGGAAGCCGCTGCGGAGGTGGGAGGGCCAATAGGGANTGTTAGTAAGATTCTTTCTTGCAAAGCATGAACATCTGGATTATTTTTTCTTTAAGTTTTTTTTGTACTATTGTATCCTGATTATTTCCTCTCCTCCCCCAATATTTATTCACTGATACACGGAATCTGAGAAGAGACTTCATCCCAGTTCAATCTGGATTTATGTATCTCTGTGCTGGGCTAGGGAGCAAGCAATGGGCTAACCAACCTCAACAAGGGATTGGTTAATTTAGAAAGAATAGCTTAAAAAAATCTCAGTTTATCATTTAATGACTTTCTACAGCTCTGGTTTGCAATTTACAATGTCTTATTGATTTTTTATTTTTTTTTAACGTTCCTTTGAAGTACAATAAAGAAGGTTTGGAGTTTGGTTGTGGTCTCTTAGTAGCTTTACAGATATATAGTTTTCTTTAAATGCTTTGTCATAGTTTTTTGGGGCATGTTTTTCAAGTTATTACTTGCTTCTGTGGAACCACAAGGTAATGCTGCAATAGTTCTAGCATCCAGGAGGTACAGAGGCACACCAAAGAAGATAGGAACGACTTAAATCAGGCTATGTGTGTAACTTGACGTGTCTGTTAATCTGTGTCAGTGACTGCATTTGTGGTTGCATCTCACAGAAGTGCCTCTATGTCACTCCAGCCTTTGATCTTATAGGGTCTGTAATAACGGACTTGATGGAAACCTAATACATAAAAAAACCCAAAATGTTCATCATCAAAATACAGTCTTATGCGTCTCGTTATAGAGCTGCTTCTGTCAGACTTTAAACGTTGCAGCTTCATGGCACAAAGTGCTGGCTCTGTTTAAACTCAGCTGTTTCAAAACTGTTTAAGTAACTCTGACAGGCTCCCTTTTAAACATAAATGCTGCATTACCAGAAATTCTGTGTATATTATGTGACAATATACCTCAGAAAGCTTATGTGGAAGGATGACTTGGTCTGGGTAAACTTGTCTGGAGGAGGAATTGTAATGGTTGCAGTCTTACATGGGAGCTGGGAAGGAGGCAGTGAGCCATACAGAATCATCAACATAGAGCAAAGTATATTTAAAGCTTCTGTCCTAATGTGTTTACTCTTTCTGTCCCTCATAAACCGTGAACCTATGAGGACCGTGCGGAGGGGAATTCTGAGCTGATGCACTTCATACTGTGAAAGACTCATTACAGAAAGATGTTAGTCAAAACACATTGAAAGACAATAGTCTTTCCATTCAGTAACAACTCTATTCTTCTAATGTTGAAATATTAACTGACTCTTCTAATTCAGAATTTGTTAATTGATCCTCCTGGTGGTTGGATCAATCTGAAGAAATGTGTCTTGGCCACTGCATTCTTAACCATTTAGACCTGGGCTCTGCAATTGGACCCTTGAGACGTATTCCAGAGCCACTTAAATGGATATAAGCTGCACTGTTGCAGTTTTCTGCTCATCATAGTTGTTAATCTACCACTACTGCCAAAGTGACTGCACGTTAAACCAGATCATCTAATTAATCTGGCTGTGGGAGAAGAAAAAGAAAAAAAAAAAGTACCAGTTCAGCTTCTTGACTGGATCCTTGCATCCACCAGTACGAGGGAAAGGGCAGGAACATGCAGCTTCTGTGCAGGAGGGAGTATCCAATGAGCTGCACCCTTATGTTTTTGGTTTTATGTTGTATTCAGTCTAGAGGCAATGACCTGCTACCTTCTGTGTGTGCTCATCTGATGTTTTCTTTACCAACTGTGTAACCACTGGCTGTTTATTCATAGTTTAGTATTTGTTGGATCCTGAAGAGCCACTAGAATAAGACATGTATTCTCTGCTATACTTAGTGGGACAGTCCAGGAAGTATTTTTCTTTAAGAGTTTTTGGTACTTTCCCTAATGCCAGTATCCCAGAGAGCAGTTTGCTGTTTCAAATGACCTGTTTTAAAGTGCAGCTATATATCTAGCTTCTCTTTACTGGGCTAGTAAATGGCTACAGGAGAGTCGGTTTTCAAATTTCAGTTTTTAAATGCTGCTGTTATGGAATCTAATCTTAAAAAGCATAAGGATATTTGAAAACTTCCTTTAGGGAAGAAGCTTTATTTCTTTCTATCTCTTCACATGTCTTGTAAGTAAAGGTGGTTTTCCTTCTGGCTCTCAAATCTTTTTTTTTTCCCTCTTCTTGAATCAAACTTTCGAGAGTGTTTTTTTCACATCAGTAATATTCAGCTAGTGGGTGTCTGGCTTCTTGTGTAATTCTGCACAGTGAAGAATGTTGGTGGGAGAAACTGCCTATTTTGTAGTATTATACAAAATGAGAGCTTGTTTTTCAACCACAGAAATGTTATTTGTGACTCATCTCCATAGAGTAGTAGATACTGAAACCAGAGTTGTGAACACATGCAGTAATTCTGTTTCGGTGTTGATACCAAGTGGGCTTGCAAATATACAGATTGAAATGAGATGAATATCATTTATATTTTGGCAACGTTTGTGCTTGTATGTAGCCTCTGAATGAGGTGGAGGAAGACTGGTTTTTGTTTTGAAAACTGTGAACATAAATTGGTCAGTATAGGAGAGGATGCTTGATCCTCCAAGGAGGAAATAAAAGTGATGACGTGGCTGTCTTTAGTTCTGACATTGTACCTATAAAATTGCCTCATAAATAAATTGATAGTCAGGTTAGAATTAAGTATGGTTACAAAAGACAGCGTGTCTCCCCAGGAAGAAGATCTCTAAGGAAATGTGATCTGATAATAGGTGTTACAGTTCCTGAAGGCGCAAAGTGGCTCTACTGCGGAACTGCTGGAGACAGACCTTTGTTATACCTGATGTTAATCGACTCTGTGCTGGGATCTTTAGACAATAGAGTCTCCTCCCATGGGCAGTTTGTTCCATCTCTTTCTTTTTGCTGATTATAGATAGGATTTAAGCAACCAGTTTACGCTTGTCAGCTGAGTCAGTCCTCAGAGCTGCAGTGACTTTGTGCTCTGTGCAGTGTGTTAGAGGTGTGCCAGTTGTGGCAGGTGTTTAATATAAAACCAAAAGAAGGCAGTTTGAAGACAAAAAGTAACCAGTAAAGTTGTTGAGAGTAGGTACATCTGTGGATGAAAGTGCATGGATTTTGGATGCCAGTCATCCGTTGAACTTGTAAGTGGTGTTTATTTAATAAATGTTTCAAAGGGTATGTTCATGCTGTTGCTCTGAGGCTGCTTTTACTCAAAGTACAGAAAACATCAATAAGTGCAATATTTTGGAGCTGTGTCAGTTGGAAACAAATAATATGGAAATGTGGCAGTCGGGTAGTCAGTGAGGATGAGTATGTCTGTAGACAAAGTGAGTAGGTGCTGTTGGGTTTTGTTGGTATAATTTCCTTTTGTTTTTACTGTGTGACTGTTCTGAAATGTGATAACCATGGAGTCGATGTAATTAACATTTTCAGTAAGTATTCACCTTATTGCTTTACATTCATTCAAACTCCTGAGTTCACTCAAAGAAAACTAATGAAAGGGATAAGTAAATTAGATAACAACTTTTTTTTTTTTTTTTAAACTGAGAAATACCTCTGTTAGGTAATGCAGTGGCAGCTTTAAAAATTGTTTTGTTAACCTCTGTCAAAATCATATAGGTTTCAGAGTCTTCTAAATAAATGGAAAGGTTAGCTAATACTAGTTTGTTTTGTTTTGCAGGCTTTAGAAAGGATGCGTCCTTACCTGTGTGATAAAATCATAGCTGAGAGACACTTTGATTACCTACGCTCAAAGAAAATACTTACTAGAGAGGACACAGAAGAAATTTCTTCTCGATCTTCCAGTAGGAAAAAAACTGGGAAGTTGTTGGACTACTTAGCAGAAAACCCAAAGGGACTAGATGCTTTGATTGAATCTATCAGACGGGAGAGAACACAAAACTTCCTGTTACAAAAGATAACTGACGTGGTGCTGAAAGTCAAAAATGAAAAACTCGAAGCTCTCAAAGGTGAGAAGTTTATAATAATATTTTATAAGATGTAAATTTTATTTTGAGAGTCTGCAAAATAACCTTCAACGATATTTTAAATCACATTTCTCAGTACAGATTTCCTTTTTTTTTTTTTTTTCCTTTCTCTAGTGTTTGGGACAACGTTCTTGGAAATAATGCTAGTTTGGGTTTAAGGTACTAGTGCATGTATCCTGGCTTTGCATTTTTACTCTCTGGACACATCATAAATAACAAATTGCAGAAAATCCTAATGTGTTGTTATGATGGATAAGTCTGTCCTCGCATCTCAAGTTTTGCTTTCTATGAAGTTTTAATTCAGAACTCAAAATGCACAGTTATCTTCTATCTCACTTTTCTTTAGAAGCTATTTACTGCAGTGGCAGGATGCTCTGGTTTTGTTAAGCCTTGCACCTCAGAAGATAAGTCAGCAAATGCAACCTGAGGGAAATTCTCCTGCATGACTTCAGTGCTAAAAATTAGGCTCCATAAATGCATGCATGCAGTGGATCGTACAGGTGGAGAGCTTTTTTGACCTCTAAAGCTTGAAGTGACTATATGAATTCATAATTCAAGGCAGATAAAGAAAGCACAAGCCTTCTAAATGAAAAACCTTACTTCCCCTTCCACACCCATCAAAAGAGAAATAAAGAAGGAAGAAAGTACATTTTTAAGCCTAGAGATTAAAAGCCTACATTTTCCGTTGGCTTCAGATAAAACAGCCTTCAAATGCAGTGCACTCTGGAGTAGAACCATGTAGCCAAAGCTTTTAAAAGTTTGAAGAACACCATGAGAAAAATGTGTCAAAAGATGGTCAAAGGGCTAAAGTGACTTCCTAAAATGAAGCTTAAATTATGGTACATATTTGTCAAATAGTAGCTGATACAAAGATGTAGAGAAATCATTCACACCAGCCTAGATAACCTGCATGTATTTTTTAATTTGTCATGACTGCTGGGATGTCACAGGTGAGAGGTTAGTACATTGAAAACAGAAACAATTGATCTTTGTCAATCTTACTGATATTAAATCACAGCATGCTTTTAAGAGTGCATCATATTGGAATTGAATCCAGTCTCTGGTTTTTTTCCTTAGGTCTAAGCTGCAGCACCTGTATGACCTCACTGTACGGAGGAACGAATAACCTTTCTAGATCATATTCGGATGAATCTAATTTTTTTGATAAAACGAAAGACAAAGAATCTACCCAGATACACCATCCAGAAGAAGATTACAGCACTGCCGCATTCATGTCTGCTGTCTCTCTTCATTCAATGAACTTGCCAATTGCAGAGATGGGAAATGCAGAGTGTGCTGTTTTCTCAGCCACCCTTCCAGGGCCTGGAGACCCCGGTGCACCTCCCCTGCCACCAGAGCTCCAGACAGAGCAGCAAGAACCATCTACTAGTTCAAATGACAATTGCTTTTTGCCTTTAAGATCACGTTCTCTTCAACCACAGTGAATGGAGTGACTTCTGTCTGTTCATCCAAATGGTACTGAAACTTTGTATGATGTCTTATAAAGGTTAAAAAAATGTTTTCGACTGCTACTAGCAAAATCAGAGGAAGCAATCTATGCTGTTTACTGTTTTTAAGGAGTAAATTTTTTTTATAATTGGATGACTCTGGAGCTGCTTGATTTTTATGTTCTTTAGGGAGCTTTTTTTTTCCCAAAAGATAATGGTATTACACCCCCAAAGGCTTGTTTTTTAAATCAATGTATTCCAGATTTCATACTTAGTTGCAGATATTTAAGCTGCAGTTATAGAACAAATGGGTTTTTTTCTTCTTCCTACAAAAACTAAGAGATCTTTTTTTTCACAGAGTTTCTGTGATGGATGAATTAGGAAAGATGGCTAGGAAAAGTATTAAGTATTGACAAATAACTCTCTGAACTAAAAGCTTAAACTCACTTACCGAAATGTTTGAACTCATTTACCAAATTGAATGTTTCTCTGTAGGATAAATTGTGCTTTCTGTGTATGTGTGTGCAGCTCCGTTTGCAAAAAAAAACAACCCCAAACCCACCCAGATTCTGGCCAAATCTATAGCTACACTTATTTGCAAGAAGTCTCTTAATTGTCTGAACTTTGTTCTCTGTCCTACTAGTAAATCAAAAGGCACTCAGTATCGCAGTGATTTGTGTTAGCAGATATACTTCCACAAGCCTTAGCATATTCTTCTTCTATATTAGTTAGAGATTTCTGATTTGAGATGCACTTTAAATACAAATTCTCATTAGTACTGGAAAAGGAATGTAAACTGTAACAGCATCATTTGAGCTGTAAGAAAGTGTTATTGTATAAGGCTGTTAAGGAGCAAAGCTTGTATATTTTGCCCCAGTAGGTAAGTAGAGGAGGAGTCCTGTAGCAAGAAAATATACCTACCTGAAGGACTCTTGGAAATGTTACACTTCTGTGTAATGTTACACACAGTGGTATCTACTCTTCAAAGCAGATAGGCAGGTTTACATTTCAAATTGCTTGGAGTCAAATGTATTTTAAACTACTGCAACATGGGAAGGTTCTCATTTCTTGACACAATGTAACATGCTCTATTCCTCTCATACTCTTGAGTTCTAATCTAATTTTTATGAAGTTAGTTTATAATAACTTGAAATTTACTAGGCGAAGACAAACTCTTGCTTGGAAATAGGTAGAGTTGTGTTCTGCATTACTGTGCTTCAAAGGGATGGGATGTTTTCAGTATATCAACGGGTAGGTTTGTATTTAAGGCTTTAAATTATTTTAGTGTTCTTACAGTGATACAGCCATGTAATTCCATTCAAAATCAAACCTCGGTATATTCCTAAACTGTGGAGACAGGCCATCTGCAGGACCTTGATATACTCTCTGATTTTTTTATTTTTTTTTTTAATGTTTACTCTGGTTTGGGAAGTAGGTTAAAATAAACTGCAATGTTCAACTACACTCCCTTCTCAGTATATGAATAGCTTTAATTTGATAAAAATATGGGCTTCTGTTTAGTGCTTATTAAAGTCGTCGTTTCTCTGGTATACCTCTAATGTAGACTGTCAGAATGGTGAAAATGCTTTTCAGAAAAAGTGCTTGGTTCAGAAGGCACTCTGGAAGTCAAGTGCTTAAATATGCAAGCAAAACTTTACTCTCTAACATTAAGTTAAGGGTAGGCTTAAATCTCTCTCTTCCTTGACCTTGAAGTGTAGTTGCACATACTCAGATGTCTAAATGCCCACTGTAACCACCTTCAGAGCTGTGCTTAGGTTTGGGTCCCTTCTTGGATTCTTGCAAATGAAGGGGAGTGAGCAAGCATGTCCTTAACTGAAAAAGAGCTTCAGCTCAGGGTGCAGAAAGCCTTGCAGATCTAAATCTGAACAAGGGAGCTGCGCTGCCAGCCCCACAGCCTTCAGGATCCCTGGGCAGGGATGGTGCCTGCCATGGAGCCTGTTAACCTGAGACTTTGAATGTATTGTCTTACCAAATTTTTATAACATACTTTTTAAAAAAAAACAAACAATGAATTATTTCTATCTCAACTTTTGGAATAAAATCTTTTGTATAATTGCTTGTTTTCCTGTCTGCCGCTCATTATTAAAATGTATGGGTTGTAAGAGGAGTTCGTGCCAGTATCTGATGTGTGGGTTTGGTTTTGTGTGTGCAGGAGGCGTTTGTTCTCACTTTCCTGTTAGAGAGGTTTGTCTGTGGTGGAAAAACTGACTTAATGTGAAACACCTGTGCCTGTAGGACTGCATTCAGGAGCAGTGTGTAGGGAAAACATGCATGTGAAGTCAAGACCTGCTCTGCCTCACTACAGTCTCCGTGGCTCACAAGCAGTATCGCTAACCTGATTCTTAGGTTTTTTTCAAATGACTCCATTACTCAACTTCTTAGAAGATGTAACAAGTGTTGCTTTTGGGCATGCATTTACTTCATTCTTAAATTCAAACTTTTCTTGCTATTAATAGCAGGGGAGAAACAACCTTTGAGTGACGAGGGTATGACTCAAAAAAGGATTTGCAAATGTTGCTCACTTCACTGGATGTTTTCATCATACTTTGTGTGTGCAGTTTCCTTCAAAATAATAATTATGGGGTTGATTTTGAGAGATCAGCTGGACATGGTTTAGTAGCTTTACAGTAAAATAATTGGGCCTATTATACCCAAAGCCCATGCCTTAGACCTTCTCCTGCTTCTGTGGTAGCGTAAGTAGGCTGAACAGCCCTAGTAAGTATTTCAGCTGATGCCAAAACAGACCCACAGGCTTTGTTGACAGGGGAAGTCTAGTACAAACTCTATCCAACAGATTTGACAACCGTGTTTTGGTAAGGACAGGCAAGGTACCTGTGCGAGCTGTGCCGGGATAGGCCATGTTCGAAACTGTGCCTGCCCTGGGTTAGCTGCTGCTCTGAACATCCAGGAAAAAGGTTGTCTTTCTGGTTTGGCCTGGGGCTGTGAAAAAGGAGAAATGGAGGACACCTCAGTTCCACGGCTGACTTGGTGTGTGAGTCTATGGTCGCTTACAGAAGAAAATCCCCGAGTGAGTGGGGGTGAACTAACAGGGCCGCTGCAGAAAGCGCTGCCTTTACTACCTCCTGCTACTGCCTCCCCTTCACCGTGTACAACGGCGGGTGGCGGTGCCGCCGGCAGACCGGAACCCTCGGCGCGGGGCCGGTTTCCGTGCGGGCGGACGAGCTCTTCCGAAGGGTGTCGCAGCCGCCCGCCTTCCTCTACAACCCTCTCAACAAGCAGATCGACTGGGAGAGCCGCGTCGTGCGGGCGCCCGAGGAGGTGTGGGGGGCGGCCGGGGAAAGGAGGGAGGCCGGGCCGGGTGACCGGGCGCGGTGTGACGGGTTCCCTGCTCTCTCCTGCAGCCCCCCAAGGAGTTCAAGGTGTGGAAGAGCAACGCCGTGCCCCCGCCGGAAAGCTACAGCCCGCCCGAGACGAAGCCCCCGCCGGCCCCCGCCGTCGATATGGCCATAAAGTGGTCCAACATCTACGAGGACAACGGGGAAGACGCGCCCCGGCAGGCCGGCAAGGCCAAGTTCCTGCCGGACGAGGAGCAGGAAGCCCTGGCATCGGGTGAGGGCCTGCCCTGAGGCGGCCGGGCTTTCCACGGGCATGGGGAGGTTCAAATGCGTGTGGGCAGGGAGGCCAAGTGTGTGGGTAGGTGCTGCGAGTGGAGACCTCCCTGTCTACAAGTCAGGGGAGATTCTTGCTGGGCTCTTCTGAATCCATACTGCTGCTGAAGGACAGAGCAGGGGTAGCTGGGTGTGCTCTGGTGTTAGGATCTGCCTAGGCTCTCTGGAAACCCCTCTGCTCCCCTTTCCTTGGCATTAGTGGAAATTGGGGAATCAAGAGTGTAGAACTGTCGTTATGTGAAACCAACAGGTTCAGGTGTGGCACTGCTAAAACAGAGAGTGGTATGAGGGCATCTTCAAGCACTGCTGTATGTAAACATCATAATGTTTACAAAACTGGGGGGCTGAGAGAGGAATTAAAAAAACTGTCCTTGTGACAGATTACTGAAGAAGCTCAGCACGAGCTGGCAGTGTGTACTGACAGCCCACAAAGCCAACCACATCTTGGGCTGAATCAAAAGAAGCGCAGCCAGCAGGTCTCTGTTCTTATAAGACCCCCCCTGGAGTTCTGCGTCCAGCTTTGGGGTCCTCAGCACAGGAAGGACACGAATCTGTTGGAACGGGTCCAGCAGAGGGCCATGAAGATGATCAGAGGACTGGAGCACCTCTCCTATGAAAACAAAATTAGGAGAGAGAGTTGGGGTTGTTCAGCCTTGAGAAGAGAGGGCTCCAGAGGGACCTTAGAGCAGCCTTACAGTATCTGAAGGGAGCCTAAAGGAGAGCTGGAGAGGGACTCTTTGTCAGGGGGTGTAGCATTAGGATGAGGGGTAATGGTTTTAAATTGAAAGAGGGGAGATAGTAGGAAGAAATTCTGTATTGGGAGGGTGGTGAGACGCTGGAACAGGTAGGTTGCCCTATGAAGTTGTGGAAGCCCCATCCCTGGGAGTGTTCAAGGCCAGGCTGGATAGGGCTTTGAACAACCTGGTCTAGTGGGAGGTGTCCCTGCCCATGGTCAGGGGAGTTGGAACTCAATCTTTAGGGTCTTTTCCAACTATTCTATGATTCTGAGAAAATATTTACTATCCTTTTCACTTTTAATTATGGTAAAAGCAGTAACAGTAGTCTAGAAAATAAAATAACAATTGGCTGAATTGATTTTTTTTTAAACAGTGCTGGAGAAAGAGAATAATCAGTAACAACCAAGAGAACAAAACAAGAAGAAATTCTGGTCCTTCAGAACAAATGATAATGTTTTGGTTTGCCTGTTGTTGTCACACCTTTTCCGAGGACACTTTTTTTTGCTGTCTTACCCCTTATTTTTTTCTGGGTGTTCCTTCCTCAGTGGCAGTTTTTCTGTCTCTGTCTTACTCCATTTTTTCTGTACGCCTTTTTTCCACTCTGTACACCTTCTCTTAGTCAACCTTTGTCCAGAGACTAAGATAAACTATTAGTTGACCTTGACATTACTTCCTGCTTCTAAAATATAATTTTCTTGCTTTTTGTGTTATCTGTAAAAATAATATATTTTTTAGAACAGGCATTGTACAGTAGCATAACAAGGCTTCTTGTTTACCCTCAGTGGTCTGTGCTAGTTGTAATAATCATTCCTATTTTGTCCCCATATTGTCTACTTTCCAAAATGAGGATATTGTCAGTTAATACTCCTGTGGTTTTTCTCCAGGCATGTCAGACATCATTAAGTCAGTTGTTCTGGAATGAGGATGGTGTTCAAGAGAAAAATACTGGCTCTGCTGACTTTGATTAATTCTGTCTTTTCTTAAAGATGGTGAAAAAGATGATGAACCAGCTTCTGCTAAGAAACGTAAACTAGACTCTGGGGAGCAGACAAAGAAGAAGAAGTTGTAAGCAGGGATTTTGCCATAATGAGAATTTCAATGGACTTGCATTCCTCTGCTGGAATGGGAAACAAACACACGTTTACTGAATTTCTCTCTCCCGTCAGGTAGGGGATTTTATTTCTGTAGTATGTTTGCCTTTTTAAAAGCACAAAATTAAATGGACAGTGTCGTGATAGAAACTTGTCTACTGAACAAAATTTAACCTGTTTATTTAAAAGAGGGATTTAGAAGAGAGATCCACTGTGATGGATACTTGTGCTGATGCAAGTTACAGGGTTTTGTGGTATTTTGTTTATCAAGAAACCTGGTAACGTGAACTTCTGGACTGATTTTTTCATTGTGTCAAAACCTTTTATAAAGGAATATATATTAAAGATTCTTCTAAGTACTGTCCTGTGATATGTTTGCATAACATTGTTTTGAAATGTATGTAGAGACTGTAGATATGTCACTGGAATAAAGCTACATTTGAAAACATCTGTGGCATAAGTATTGCATGTTTGGTGAGTAGGAGGGATGAATTCTGTACTGTACGCATTTCGGTGATGGATTTCTTATGACACAACAGATTCCTCAGGGTTTTGTTTGTAATAAATACACAACTGCAAACTGAAAAAATGGTGGACCTTATAATGGAGTTTGGTACTTAGTTTTGATTATATGTGATCTGCATCCATGAAACACAAAACTGATACAGGAATAATTGAAGAATTTAACATATTCTTCCTAAAACTGAAACTAGAATGTCAATATTTATGTAGAAAAAAATTATGACAAAGCTGTGATAGAGTCTTTACTGCCAAATTGTGTTTATTTCAATACAGTTGTTGATCTTCTCAAAGTAGTAGTCATTATTTGTTGTATTTGTGATATGCTGCTGCATGGATTTTTGGATCTGGCTATGAAGAAGTATCAGCAAAACTGGTTGAAGGGAGGGTTTCTCTAGGTTTATTTTCAAATAAAGCTTCTGTGCCTTAGGAAGTCTGCAGTGAGATTCGGCCTACTAATAGAAATTTATGTAATTAAACCTTTAATTTAGCCATAATTTTAATTTTCCTTCTGACTTGGATTAGCTTTAATTTGGCAGAACATATTCTGTATGTATGTGTGCTAACATGATGTTAATATTTTTAAAAGTTGCTTTAAAAAAATTCTTTTGAATTTTAGTGTATTGGAAAATACATTAATTTTTAGTGAGTATGTGAAGTTAACAAGTTAGGTGATTTTAACCTTGGCAGTGTGATAATGCTTTCTCTGGATCCTTCTCTACCTGCAGACTCCACAACAGGTCCTTGCCAGTTTCACCAGCTGTTGGGCCAAATTGGTGATATATTCCACACCTTCTGTGCCTCCCATCTGGGAACAATGCAAAAACTGGTACTTGAACACAGCTGAGGGTTCCTGGTGCACCAGCTCTCCTAGCACAAACCCCAGTACCTGACACTGTCATAGGAAGCTCCAAGATGGGAGATGGCACCACATCAGCTTCACCTTGACACTAGGTCTACGTATGGTTTCCTGTGATCCTCCTTCAGCTGAGGCTGAGGTGACAGGGCTGGGGCTGGGCTAGCAGTGAGCAGAGCAGAGCTGGCCTCTGTGCTGCAAGGGGAAATATTCTGTGCCTTTAATGACCATTCTGCGGTTCCAGCTGGGATGAAGACCCCTTCACAGCTGCAATGTCTATCCCTTGCTGAAATGGAGCTTTCACCTGGTGGACAGCCAGTAGAGCATGACAGCTTGGGAACTGTGAAGATCTGTGTTTTGTTGAGTTGAGAGGCTATAAATGCTTATATTTCACTTTGTCTGGAATGCTAGTGTAAATTCTCCCTCATTCTCCTAATAGTGCATGAGACTTCCACTAAAAATTGCCATTTAAAGCAGACCAGTTCTCTTAGAGGGACAACTGCATGCAGCCTTTCATCATCCTCTTTGAGATGTAGATTTTCACAAGCTACTCAGGTGGCTGCTGGTCTCTAGGTCCTGGTGGCCTGGGATCTAACAGTTTCTGTGAGTTTTGCTTATAAAGGAAAGGAAGGATGTTTTTCTTGCAGTCCTAATATAGCTAGGTTGAAGGTGCTAATCTTCAGAGAATGTGGTACCGTGGTTAATAACTCCTTGTGTTTTCAGATCATATGGTATGTGAAGTATCCAGTTGTCTTGAAGTCAACACCATCTGATATTCATTTTCCAAGGAGAAAACCATTGTGGCTAATTTGGGAGAATGATTAACTGTATTATTTACAGGTTGAGGCAGTCTTTGTTGTAAGCAGCTTCCCTATTCAGGAGAAACGGCAAAAGCAACTACCCTTCTGTTCCTTCAGTGAGACATCTGAAACAAGGCTGTGAGAGTCTGTCTGCAGCTGAGTTATCTGGGTGGGCTGGTTCTGCTGCTGGAAGTTTTTTTGGTAGAAATGCTTCAGGAGAAGATGATGAGAGAAGTGCTAGTGCTGCAGCTTCTGAAGCAAGTCAGATTTCCTGATGTACAGGGCATACAAAAAAGTCCAGAGAAGGGAGGGTACTGACCTTCCTGAGCTCAGAGGTAACAAGCATGTGCATTTCATTTTAAGTGAATGAGATCACACAGAAGAAATGTTATGATTGTATCATCAGTGACTTGTAATGCAAACAACTACAGAGCTGCCCATAGTGGAAAAAATGCCGGAGTCCTATTTGTGGTGAGAAAATGGCTGGAAAGGCACATAATGTTTCCAGTGATTGGCTTGTATGGTACTTCCTAGGCAGTACTTGCTTCTTGGGGGGAAAAAACCCACAGGTAGCTGGTACAGAGAGGCAGTTCAGAAACGTCTGGATTGAGCTAGACAGGATGTAGCTGCCAGCCAGGAGAAGAAAAGGAGAGAAAGCCTGATGATTTTGCCAAGGATACCATAAAAAGCTTCTAGGGAAGATGGGCAATACGCTAAATGATAAACGCTCATCCGGAGTTGGGCTTCTAAGTCAAGATTATTGATAATGCATCCATGGCATTCATAGCTATGAAGCTGTAAAATTGCCAGCCATCTTTCGAGTTCCTCAGTATGTCACTAGAGAGCACTGCCAGGAAAGATGTGGTCATGGTGAGCCTTGCAATCATAGGAGTGCATCCAACAGTCCCCACGTGAGGATTTGAGTCTTCGCTGTCCCCTTTTTGCACAACTAGGAGAAGAGTCACAGATTTACAAGACAAGAAACATTGCTAATGATGCAGTGCTTAAAGGGAGCAGATTGAGTCAGTGTGCAAAAAAGAGCAATAGGAAGATTTTTCACATTTGTTTTGAAAGTAGAAGAGGGAAAGACTGAGGAAGCTGAAGGACAAAGCTTGATGGAACAAGAAACAGACTCGTAGGTTTTTCTTCAGGTTTGCTGAGACAATAATGAAAAATTGGCTACTCTGCATCAGGCTCAGCAGAACGCATGAGTGAATGCTTACTAAGCTTAACCTGATAGCTCAGATGTTCAAAACGCTGCTAGCTAAAAAACCATGTATCCTGGATTGTCTTTCATGAGGAGACAATGACAGCTAACATACAGCCCCACTGACAAAGGGGGAAGATTTGCTCTGAAAATGAGCCCTCAATTAACTCATAATTGCACTGTTTTTGTGACAAATCCAATGTGATGATGATCTTTATGCGTAACGGGGTGAGGGAGCAGTAAAAAAATGCACGCAAGTTTGATCTGAGAAAATTCCCTTGAAAATTTGTCAAGATGAGAAAAGCAGAAGTTGCTGGAAGGCAGTTAGTTTCCAACCAACACATTGTGTTGCCTCCAGCTGCCGACACAATAGCAGCTACATTACTTGGATTTCTAAGAAAGGCAGGATGATGTGGAAAAGCAGAATTCTCATCAGTATAAAAGTACAGCTGTTGAGGATAATGGCTTTCATGGCAGGCGGTGCTTCCTCCCAGAAATGCTAATGGGGAGGTTGTTGCAAGGCATTCCTCCCTCAGCCTGCTATTCCTATGCGAGGGAGGGCTTGATGGTACTAAGGCTGCTGAAGAACCGATTCATTTACAAATGGTTTGTGATAAGCTTAAATCTGCCAATCTGACAGTGAGTCTGGGGAAATGCAGCATCTTCCTCAAAGGGCAATTTATCACAAGCCTGTAATCACTGCAGGAGGAGGATGGTTTTTTTATCAACAGAGAGAAACAGAAGCTGTGTGGTGCTTGCTGATGCTTTTTCTCTGGTGACAGGAAGCTTATTTGCCATCTTGCTAATTTTGCAAAATCATGGCAGAATTTCAGTGAAAAATATGTCATGCTTTTAGTCACCAGAGCAGCAGGATACAATTTGGGTTTGCTTTTTGGGCTTGAAAGGCTCTTGTGCCTGTTTCTGTCTTAGCTTGCTGATTTTTTTTCCAAACCCCTTTGACTACTGGTCACAGATGTTTGTACTTTTGCTTTGGGTATGGGTTTGACGTGAGAACAACGTGGGACCATCTTGAAAGCATGGAAGCTGATTACTGCTGAAGCATCTGTTCTTCAAGGACAAATGGCTGGACCTCTGGCAATGGCTCTAGCTGTGCATCATTTCCAGTTGGAGAGAAAACGTGTGAGGACACTAACAATTACTTGGTAGGTTAGAAAATACTGGAATGTTGATTTCCAAATAGCTGGAAAAATCCCAGCACTGTCAGGCCTGGGCAGAAGCATGGTCGTACTGGTGGGCTATGGAGGTGAGCTGGTTGGGAAGCTAGTTGCAGCAGTAGCAGCAGAGTGGAAATGGCTGCCCAGGCGGGCTCAGGAGGAGACACCAACTACTCTCTCTCTAATTCACCGGAGGACGAATGTTCCAGAGAAAAAAAACTTCTCAAAAAGAAGACTGGCATGGGATGTGTTTAGAAAACCCGTGAGCAAATAGAGGCAGATTGCTAAGAAATCGGATTCCATTACTGTTGAAGGCACTTTCTGGCTCTGGTGAAGTTTAAAGAACGATTCAAGAAGAGGGGTTGATGAGCTAGGCAGTCTGCAGCTGCCTCAGAATGTCAGAACTGATCCAAAAGCAGGATTTCTCCAGAGTCAAATGTTGGCAAAATACAGAACATTTCTGAAATAAATACTGTGTTTTCATTGCCCAGGAGGCTTCCTGTGGGACAAGGGAATCTTGGGGAACGGTTCTGTTCCTGAGACAAACACGTTGGCATCAGTGGATTGCTTTTTAAAAGCTTGTAAGTCATACCATTAGGAACACGAAATAGTGGGAATAACAGAGATTCCAGTGAGATAGCCCTTCATGCATAGAGTATCACAGACAGAAGGGAGCAACATTGTCTTCAGAGGAGCCCACAGAATTTGTGTTGCTGGTAGAAATGTGCAAAGATCAGTTGAACCTGGAAGGCAGAGTCGCACCAGAGATTGGAATGGGTTTATGCTGCTGGTGCCTTTGAACTATTTTCTTCAGGGCATTTCTGAAAAAAGCAGGAATTTTCAGGGAAGCCAGGACCTGTGAAATTAGATTGGCAGAAGAATGCAGTGCATTCAGTGAATGAAGATAAGCATTTTTGGTCCTTATCAAATAATTTTATCAGTGCTCTTCATTTAGAAGATGAAGTGCTCTTCGTCTTTAGAATGCTTTCGCCTTGGTAGCTTCAAAAGATAAATCACACCTTTGCTTCGCTGTAGCTGGGAGCAATGATGCAAGTACTCTGTGTTATGCCACCTTCTAACAAGATGAACCTATTCTTTGGGGCAAACATTGATTTCCCATCCCTTTGCTTAACCTCTCCCACCATCTATTTCTTCCTGTAGGTGGATTGATATGAAAACAAGTACAGGATTAATACAGGGTAGCCCCAGGAAAGTGTAATGGGGAGTTAAACCTAAACCACGGGATTTACCAGAAGAGGATTAACATACTCACCTCAAACCAACCCAACCAACACCCACCCCAGCAGCAGGATGCCAGCAAAAGTGAAACAGAGGAGACCGGCTGCTGGGGAGCAGAACGTGGTCCAGTTTTGTTAAACAAGTACCTTCTTTGGCACATGGTGATAAGGGATGCCTTAAGAAACCAGACCAGGTGATGCAGGTTTTGTAGGGAGGAACACAGCTACCTAATAAAGACCTAAACAAGCGGTTTACAGAAGAACTCACAACCTTTCTCTTGGATAGGCTTGTGTTCAAAAAAAACATTAGTTTCTGTTGTAGTTATAAGACACCTAAGAGAAATGTACAAATCCCTCCTCAGGACTCACAAAATGTATCTTGTGAGACTAAGAGCTTATATATTGTCTGAAATGTTTCAAAGAATTGTATTATTTAATGTTATTATAAAGTTCGCAATGACAAATACTTGTTTAAAAACATTCTGGTTGAATAGTTAGGAATACTGATTTTATACCATTAATGACTTCTCAAGTGGCTTGTTCTTACAGGAACCTTTGTGCATGCCTCTTGGATAGTTGTAAATAAGCTATATCTCTGACATTTTAAATATGCCATGTCACCGTGATCTTTGACGTAGTAATGAAATACTGCTTACATCTTACAAACTGACATTTTTCAAAGTATCTGTAGAAAGCAGTGTATAGATTTGTATAAGGCAATACACAGTTACATAATAATATGTTATTATAACATTAGTAGATTATCTGTATTATTTCCCCAGAGAAGCATAATTGACACCTCAAGCTGGCGATATGAAAAAACGTAGAATCCATGTCATTAATGGATTCCAGTGCTGATGTAAGAGGGAGACAGATTGTATGTATCTAAATTCAGGGCTTCTTGAACAGTTGAGAGTCAGCAGCAAATAAATTGTGGCCTGACCTTGTCAGGATCCCAGGTGTGTATCACTCCCATCCTCCTGCTGGGTTCCCCTATTTCCCTGGCTTTTCTCTGCCTTTATGGGACAGCTGATTAGTCAGGAAAGTATCGTGTAGGTGGTAGAAACGTGCATTGTGCCATCAGCAAAATCACCTAAGAGACCACCGGGCAAATGAGGCCCTGCAATAATTTAGCTCTTATGTTCTACGTTTGCTGGCTTTTCAGCTGTGCTACTCCAGTAGAGGGTGCTTTTGTTAACTGCTGGCATAATGCCTGTTTGAATTTGCAGTGCTGCTCTAAACTATAGATCTTGATTTTCTTCTCATTTTCTTTTTAATACTTAAGTGTCCTTTGAAACAGTACACATCTGGTTTGGTTGCTTTCTTGGTATCTTGCGCTGGATTTTCTTAATACCACAAAGGCCTTTTAAGTTGATTTTGCCCTGTAAATTTCAAATAGCTTTTGAATGCTGTCTGTAGAGAGTTACTGTAATCTTTTCCCTTTAAAAAACTCTGATGGATCACAGTGAAAAAATTCTTTGGCAAACACAGTTTTAGTTGGGTGAATTCATCTGCAAAAAAGAAGGGAAAACCAGTGTCAAAATAATGAGTGGTTAAAAGTCATGCTAAATTTCTATTTCAGACAAACTAATTATGGAGTTTCAAAGTTTTTGACTTAGCAGAGAAAAGCCCAAGAACAAAGGTCTTACCATCTTGTGATTGAAAGAGTAATGGTTGATTTAAATTTAAGAATACTCAAAAGACTCAGTTTCTGCAAAATAAGAAAGTGGGGAAGAATTGGCTTTGAAAAGTAGCATTTCTCTAATTTGGACTCATAAACTTATTTCATAGAGAGTTTCACACTAAAGCTGGAATGCATCTTCCCCGAGGTCAACCAGTCCATCAGCTGCCCCAGGCTGGACAGCTGGACTCACGCCGTTCCTGGAGGAGCTTTCAGCTCTGAAGCAGTGCTGGGAGTGGGGAGAGCCAGGCGGCCGGCACCCCCGGCCCTTCCTCCAGCGCTGCCCGCTTGGTGCCTTCATGAATCGGCAGAAATCGGTAAAAAGGGCATGGTTGAACTAGGGAGTTTATTACTTTCTTTTCCATTTTAGGGAAACATAAAATCCTCTCAAGCAACTCTATGGTTTGCGGTTTCGTGTTTGTACAGAGCAAGGACTCTTGTGTAAGCACCGGTGTAAATGGCTCAGCGTGACATATTCAGAGTTATAATGTGATTTATCTCAGGTTTTGCCTCAGTTCCCTGGCTGTGACAAAGCCAAGGGAAAGAATATCTTATGTATTTAAAAATTAATTATAATAATTCTAAGCAAAATGAGAGAATTATAGCAGAAGAGATGATTCCTGAGGGAAGTTTGCCTGGTCAAAATGTCCTGCTCCGGTGCACTGCATCCAAGTTTCCTTGGAGCAGATTTCTGCTGAGGACTGTGTTGCTCCTGTGCTGGGGTAACTCTGGACAGGATTTAACAGTCATGCCCTACAGTTCACTCAGAAGTTAAATTAGCCCTTCAAACCAACTTTTTCTTCAGTAATCTTCAGAAGAAGCTCCTGTTATACATGAGAGAAGAAATGTGGGTCCTAGAGATGGAATTGATATGCTGTATGCGTTTAGGCTTTTCATTAAAAGACTTCATTTAATTTTTCACAGGATTTTGGCAACATACGAAGCTGGAAGTTGATCTTGTTTGCTGTGGAAGTACCTATCATGATTTGTTTAAAGGGCAAAGGTTGGCAGGGGCTGAATATGCCCCATGGTAGGTGGAAACTCCACTTGAACTATGGCTCAACACAGGCCTGCTCTGTCTGCTGCTAGACAGTACATTGGGAGCTACAGTCACCTTCCTTGATTGTTTTGAAATTCAGAGTTTAGTAAGTACCAGGAAGGGGCTTAAATGAAGCAGTCATTTTGTGTTGGGAATATTTTGCAGACCTTGGTTTTTGTCTTTCCTTCTCATTCTGCAAAAGTCCCATAGATTTTAATTGCATTCTGAAGCAATTAATCTGCAAAAGCTATCACATTTAGTAACAGCACTAATTCTCAGGAAACTCTATAGGGTTTTCCGTCATTCCTGTGTTTGTAGCCCAGATTGTGTGGTCACACTTGAGCATTAAGAACCAGAAATAAAAGAGGTTGGGAAATTGGCTCTCCTAGTGCTTGGGAAAGAATCCATTTCAGAGAGTTGGTTCCATCTTGAACATTGTTTTTCTTTTGTCCATTATATTGTATATAGGGTTTATTTGTTAAATAGGTAGTTCTGTATTTTCTGCAGAATAAGCAGTTTTACTGACTCTGCTAGCTAATAGGGTTGTTGGAAAGCTATACGTGATACAACCTCTTTAATTCCATTTCTGTTATACTACAGGATGTTCTTTAATCTGTGGCTGCATTTACATTAGGAAGTCATTTGGCACAAGAGGAGAGTGCCTGTAATGTGAACTGGTCAGTGCTGTGGGCTTTGCTGCCATAGACTCAGCGCCCAGCAGCGGTCCAAGCTCATTAAATGTCCTACTGGAGTGCATCTTCTGGTCTGAGTTTCATCTGAAAGGAATCCAGTTGGTGCATTCTGAAAACGAAAGTGGAGTCTGCTGGGCTGACAGGGAGAGTCACTTCAAAAGCAGCCTCCTGATCCAAACCAAAATACTTCTGGAGTCACACCCTGGCTGTGTGAGGAGCACTGCACGTGCAGAACCCCAGTGTCTCCGGGACATGCCTTTGCGCCAAAAAATATGCCTTGCTGGGAAAAACACAACTGTATGCAAAGCAAGGTCTGTGCTCGTGGTAGCATGCCAACATGGCCTTCTAAACTTAGCTTTTTCCTTGCCTTATTTTTCTTTTTTTTTATTATTTTTTCCAACTAATTGGTTCACTGTTTTTTATGTTAACTACAGGGAGTGGTGAAGAGTGAGAGTGAGAGTAAATTGCAGTGCTTATCGTTGCTTATGTGCTGTTCCTGGGCTGTTAATCTTTCTCCTTAGAGATGCTGCATTCATTCCTGCAAGAATCTATGTGTATACGTGTGTATGAAACTCAGCTATGTATGATTCCACTAGAGGCAATGAAAAGTCTGCTGTACATGAAGCTAATCATACATGTGAATTTACACTGCCAGGGGCCATAGTGTTGAGTCTCTGCTTCTCGACAGGGACTGAAGCTTTGCTGTGCACCTAGCAGTAGAGTAAGGAAAGTGATGGGCAGCTTTTAAAAAGAATGGATCCCTTTACCTCCCCCTCTATGCTTTCTTCTCAGGAAAACTTACTAGCATCTGAAATTTGCAAGCTTACTCAAACATTTTTTTCATTTTGTTGTAGTTGTCTTAAAAGATTAATTTCTCCCTGAGGACATTTGGGCAAGGTGGAGGGAGAGATTGATCCTTTCCAGATGCTCTTTGCTGACAGGCAAAGAAAAATCCTGCTTCAGGTTAACATTTGTGAATATATTTGAAAAAAATATATATTTTGTTGGCAAATCTGACAAGGAGAGCACAAACCAGTATGACAGGCATCTTAAAAGTGCCTGAGATGCATAGATTTGCATTGTCATAGCTGCATTAATAAGACGGGCCTCGCCCCTGCAGAGAGAGCTAAAAGCCTTTGGAGCTTCCCTCTCTGTCTCTTATGGACAAGCAGAGGAGATGGATCTGTTTTTCAGACAGAAACATTCAGCATCCTTCACAATAGGCAATTGACTCAGCAGGGCTTGCTTCGAAGTGGAACCGGACAGATGAAAAATGCATCATTCACTTTTTATTTGATGCTTTGGGTGCGTTTTCTGATGGGATTCCTAAACACTGTACGCTGAGTGCTGGCACGGCTCGGCACCGCGAATGACAAGCAGCTTGACTTTGGGTTTCTGGGGAGTACCCTGACTTAGAGAAGCAGGGAGACCTGATGTCCCATCTGAGAATAAAGCCATTTGGAGAAAGTGACTACCCATTAGCATCTTGCTGGCTGTGCACCCTGTCTCCCATCCCCACAGAGCACGAGCAGCACTCCAGCTCGGCGGCTGCAGCCACTGTTGTTGTTGCCTCCACACAGAAATCGATGAGTACTTCGATCTTGGCTCTCTCGCCTGGCAGTAGTCTCTAAGGATGACAATGTGAGGTCTTCTGAATGGTGAAAGCTGAGGCTCACCAGTTCTGCAGGAGACCCTGATACCTGGAAAGAGCAAATTCTCCTTCCGTTGGTGCTGATCTCCAAGGTAACAGCAGCCACAGTGCTGAGCATGGGACATAACAGGGCTCACACCTGGCAACTACAAAGGAAATGCCTTGGGAAACAGTCCTTAACTTCCATCCATAACTACTGTTGTCCTGCTTGAATGGTGTGTGGAACCAGAAAAGCTACTGGAGACCGTAAACTGTGAGTCATGAGCTGGTTTTCACAGCAGGGGCAGTCAGTGGGACCAATCCTCTATGTCCTGGAGACATAGGTTTTTGTTGAAATAAGCAGTAAACCTGTTTCTGTTCAGAGGCTGCTGACTGTTCAAACTGTTTTAACTTACTGTCAAAATGACTGTTAAACACATTTTAGGTATCTCACGAGGGTTCCGCTCCTGCGTGTGGCAAAGCTCACGGCCCTGGGAGCGTTATGGGCCACCCCCTTCCGTGGTGAAGACAGAGGCGTGTGAGGGCTGCAGTGGCCATGAGCTCGAAAGATGGTAAAGAAGTCCCGCTTCAGGAAATTAATCTTGTGTGCACCCATGTCATGACACTTGTCCCAAACCCCTTACTGCAAGTAAGCTCACCTGTGGCAGAATAAGTGAAGGTAAGGATGTGATGAGGGGAAGAAAGGAGGTAAAACCAGGGACATTGACCTGCTGACAGCTGCCCAGGCAGAATCACAGAATTATAGGGGTTGGAAGGTTGGAAGGGACCTGTGGAGATCATCTAGTCCAAACCCCAGGTCAAAGCAGGCTCTCCTAGAGCAGACTGGACAAGAACACATCCAGGCAGGTTTGAGAAGGAGACTCCACAGCCTCTCTGGGCAGCCTGTTCTAGTGCTCTGTCACCCTCAAGTAAAGAAGTTTTTCCTCATATTGAGATGGAATTTCCTGTGTTCCAGTTTGTGCCCGTTACTCCTGTCTGTCCCAGAAGCCTACAGTTTGTCAGCTCAGAAAGGCTGCAAACTTATAACGAGGTCTTAGTGCATAATTTAGCTTGCAATGCCTGATGAACTATGTGCGTGATTAGAATGTGCTATTTGAGGATATGTCTTCCAAAGGGATGCTAAAATTGGCAGCTTTACAATTTGACCTGATTTTCCTTTGTTGCTGGTTGTAATGATAGAAGCCACTGTGTGGTTCAAATCTGTTGTGTTGTGCTAGGTTGGTTGAGTTTTATTTTGAGAAGGAGGGGGATAATTTTAGTTCTTCACAACTGAAAATTAGATCAAAATCCTGGCAACTGTTCAAGATAAATGAGCAACCTTGCAATAGAAGGGTTTCTGTCACCTTGGAAACACAGTTTGAAAAAGCCAGTTGGAGTAATTTTAGTTCCTGTCTTCCCTCTGCCCTTGTCCCTCCCATGCAAATTCTGTTTTTACACTCAGTGTATCCTGTTTAGCTGTGTTTCTTTTCTGTGTGGACAACAGGGGAATTTGCCAGACAAAAGTGGAAGAATACTGAAAATGACCTCACACATGACGTTTCAGAGCAGAAACTGGTGTTTGGAAACACATAAAATTAACCCATCCAAAAATAGATTTTAAAAAAATCAGCAATTTTAGATCTTACATCTCATTGTTAAAACCCCAGAAGTTTAACTTTAAATACTCAGGGTTTATGTACTGTTGAATCTTTGTATTCTAGAGAAGAACATGGCATTTAGGAAATAAATTTTAGCAATGAGAAGGAAGGTGTTAAAGAAGGAAAAAACTTTTTTAAAAAGTAGATGTAATCTAGTAAATATACATGGGCTTTCAGAATCCCCACCATAATGATATCCCTCTGAAATGTGCTGTATTAAAGCGCTGTGGGTCTTTGTTGTGGGCGTTAAACAGATTATGCTGTGGCACGGCTGGAAACTCAAGTAATTAGAGAAGAGATTAGGATAAAGTAGTGCTTCTATCCACTGAAGAATGTAAATATTTTGAATAATTTCAATAGCTCACACTTCTCAATAACAGATCTCACCTGAAGAGCACCCTTACTGTGAGGGCCCACTAGAGAAAGCACAGAAGCATTTGTAGTCTTTCCTGTCTGCTTGAAATCAGCTGAGACACATGGACTTTCAACTCCCCCTCAGAAAACACTTCAAAGAGCAAAGTAAATTGCTTTTTGATTATTTGAAAGATTAAATTGCATTTAAAATATCTATTTCATCTGGTCCAGATAATATTCCTGGAAACTCAAGGAATCCCATGCAGGACTGGCTGATGGCCTCTGTGCCAGTGTCTGGTGTCACCTCTGCCTGTGGGGCTGCCGTCAGGCTGGGTAGGAAGAGATTCCACCATGTGCCATCATCTGAGAAGGCACAGAAGACTAGCAGGACGTTGCATTCATATATCTCAGGAGACATGACTAGGTAGGACAGCTGACTAACATTTGGGTGAAGTAATTGGAAATGCTTCCTACCCACGTGACTGGTTTTACTGGTGGGATAATAGTAGGAGCCTATAACTTGAGATATTTAAAGCAAGACTGGTCTGAAAGTGAGCAAAGGAGGAGATGTGTGATTAAGGCAGCACAAATGCAATTATAAATCTATTTTTTCACCTCTGTTTTCTTGGATTCTGTTTCGTCTACCAGAGGTGACTGAATGTCATGATGGACGTTAATAATTAAAATAAGCTGACCATGCCACCTTCCCATTAGCTGCTGCAGTTTTGTCATTCCTTGTTATCACAGGAGTGAATGAATATTGGGAGGAACCTGGCAGCAGAGGGTAGGCAGCAATCCTGGCAAGTTTGCAAATGAGGGACTTTCCCTGCCGGAGCCAGCAGCATCAAGCACTAACCTCCTTGCTGCATTGTTCGTTATGAGTCAAGAAAGCTCATCGGGCCAAAACATGTGCTCCAGAGTGCCTGGCCTAAGCAGGGAAAGCTTTTTCTCGCTGTGAAACACGGTTTTATTCTGTTCCCCGTGAAAGCTGCACTACAAGGGTTCATCTGGAGCAGTGCTGTTCAGCCTCGGCAAACAAGCTAAGTATAAGCATGCAAATGCCCGTACAGGCTTCGTTGTCATAGTTTATACTTCTCTGACTGTCCCCTTTGACACACACACAACGGAGAGAAAGAGGAGAATATTTCGTGTATGCGATTTCACAGAACTCTCAGCAGCCTGAGGTGATCTGCTGGGTTTCTCTGGCTTCCCCTCCCTGCCCCCCTCTTCTTTTTTTGGCTTTGTAACATACAGGGTCACTCTCATGAAATGTTCACATACACACAAATATAAAGTTGTTTGACTAATAAAATTATTTAGTTTGCATTGAAGCGAAAAGTATGCCAGAACCTTTCAACACATGAAAGCCATCAGCAGATTTTGCCAACAGAAGCAACATCTGTTGTTTAATATTTAAGGTTATGAGAGCACATCTTTAAGGCGTCCTCGTGATTGTCTTAAGTACTTTGAGCACAGTTCTTAAAAAGGATCAGTCTTCCAATTTAAGGACCTTTCCACTGCTATTTTAAAGATTGCATTTCCTTTTACAACATTTAGAAGCCCTTTATACTTTGCTCTGACTCAGAATTTTGAGGGTGATTGTTAAAAAAAATATAATAATTGCTATTTCTAACAATAGAATTGGAAGAAAGGAACTTTAAGAAAGTGGATTTCCCCTAAGAACATGTTCATTAAATGTGTCCCCCCATTCTGGCATTTTGTTGACTGTTAACAGGCAATCAAGAGCCATTCCGGATATTCTTACAGTGTCTAAGTTTTGCAGGATTTCTAATAAATAAATTTTGCACATGCAGCAGGTTTTGGATCCTGATTTATGGTGGATGGACCTTGCAAGATCTCCTGGACCCTGTTGTGTGCCTTTGGCTCTGTTAGTGGGTACAGCACTCCCCTATGACGTTCCCAGGGACTGATAGAGGACACAGCTCAAATCTTACAGCTCCAGCTAGCTAGGAGATGAGCCTCACAAATGTTACATTTGATCTAAGTTTGGATGAGTAGCCAAATGCTGCTTAGGTGGAGACTTTGTGAAGGCATGAGGCCAAGGAGGGAGATGGGCCAGAGGTGGCCGTTGGTGAATGCTCTGCTTTTTCCCTGCCCTCCTTGGGGCAGAAACGGCAGGACCACAAATGTGGTCCTGGCCTGAAGAGATAGAACAAAATAGACACAGAAATGCTTATTCAGTGATTTCAGTTCCTTCACAGAAGAGTCCTAATGTTTTCAGCATAAACTTGAGACTTTTTCTGTTGCTTGAACAGTCTTTACTGGTGTTTTCTTTTACTTCAACCAAGGTGCAGTGTCACCGTGTTTTGTCTCCGTGTTAGGAGAAGGTAATAGCCATGATACTGACTATTTTTACTGTATGGGTAATGTTTTGGCTTCTTTGTATCCAAAATACTTTGGTATTTTTAGCATATCTTCAGTGAGACCGGCATCCCACCATAGCACTGGCATGCTGTAAGACTGCACTCGGAGGTGGTAATGACAGCCTAGAAGTTGAATGACAGGCTTTGAAAAGCTCATAGGGATGTTAGCTTGCATTCTGTAAAAAGACAAATGCCAACTCACAACAATAAGTGCAAGCTATTAGAAGGAGCGTGAATTACTGTCTTATGTCTGTTTAAACAAAGCACAGAAGGCAGAGCCGTGAGTGCTCCTGCTGCCTAACTTAGCTGATAGCTATGAACAGAAGCATTTCCATTGCACTGCTCATTTGAACCTAGGTTAACCTTACATGGTTATTAAAATCCTCTCCTGTTTAATTTTAATTACAGCTTAACAGAACAAGTAGACCACACCACTGGGAGTAACAGGCTCAGCAATTCACATACAGCCAAGGTTGCCAGCGTTCTGATGCTACAAGTCACACCACCAGAGCCCGGGAGGCCCATGCCACGGGAGTCAGAGAGGAACTGATGGTGGCAGGGGCTTCTCAGAGGTCTTTTACCTCCTTGTGAGAAGGTCCCAAGTTTGGCTGGATGTGGCCAAGCAACAGCAATGCAGGTGTTGTGCACTGGGTATAAGGTCATGACAGGAGTGCCTCTTAAAGCAGTTTTGGATTAAGGAGGTGTCTGGAAAGGATGGGCTCTAGAAGGGACTCTATGGTCTGAGCCAAACACTTGACTGCTTTTGAGGTCTCTCAAATTTGTTTTTAATAAGTGCAACCCCAACTCCAAAATGCAGCCAGAGACCAGAGAGCAGATGGTGGAGCCTTTTTGATAATGAACGCCTCCAGCTTTGTCCAGCCTGTTGTCTAGCAACCTCCTCAGGTTTAGAAAAGAAATGTTTTATTCTCTCACTGGTTGTTTTTCTAAGAAGATAACCAGCTGTATTCTGGACCCTGTGGGCCTCTGGGGTGCCTCAACTGGCCAGTTCAAAATAGGGTCTGGGGGTAACAAAGGTATGGATGACTGTGGTGGTGTCTGCATCTGAGAGAGATCAGTCCTTTGGCAGGCTGGAGATAATGCACGCGGCTATTAGCTGCCTGATAGAGTTTCATGGGACTCTTATTTCAGTCCATTTCCACGTCAGGAAGGCAGACGCTTTCAATAAAAAGAGTGCTCACAGATTTTATTGGGGCATTCAAATGCTTCCAGTTCCCAGCTGTCATCAGCTCCACTTTAGTCATACAGTTGTCACTTTATCCCCCTGTCTGCGACAGGTCTTGAGAGAAGAGAGATACTGATTTGCTGGGCTTTAATGAAAAGGAGACTCACTCACCTTTCCAGACGCTTAAAGTTTTACTCACATGAATGAATCCTACTGAAGTAAAATAAAGTGTATCTTTACATGGTTACATTCTAAATTGATAATTAACTTCTATTTCAGACACACCTGAGGAGGTCTTGTATGCTCTGAGGGATGGGATTTTCCGAAGCCAGAATGGAGCAGCTCAAAACCAGTCCCTGAGTCTGTACCGACAGGAAAGCCTGCGTACTTGGGAATGTACAGCTTCTTCTCAGTATCTCCTGAGGCAGAGCTGATCTTTGACACTGTCAGCAAGGCTCTGAGGGATATTTGTCAGTCCTTTATTAGGAACTATTTATGTGCAAAATTTCATCATTCAGCTTTTTGCGTGCCCAAACATTGCCACCCAGTCATCAGCTTCTTCACCAGGGATGTCCTGTTCAACATTATTTTTTTTTCCAACTGGAATTTAATATTTTCACTTGTTTAACCATTTACAATTTTCAAGTCATCAACTCAGAAAAGATCAAATAATTGGTAAAAACTCAGTCTATTAAAGAAAAAAAAATTAAAACCATTTCTCTTTGTACCTTCAGAAGAATACTGATATTTGCCTAAAATCACACTGTTTAACCAGTCCTAAGTATTTGCCAGTCTCCTAAGAAGAAGCCCTTTCAAGTCGATGCAAGCTCTAGTCCCATCCTCTTGAAGCAGCTTTAACTTTTTGTAGAAGCCCAAGTAAAAGGACTGGTGTTCAGCATGCTGTGCTTTGCAGCTCCTGAACAAAACGAGCTGAGCTGGAAACAAAAGCTCGGCTTTGACTCTTACTCCACTGGCTCAAGTTAGTTCCAGCCAGATCCTTAATGTTATTTTATCTGCAGGTTTTTTTGGGTTGGTTTTCTTTTTTTTTTTTTTTTTCCCACATGATCAATGCCAACTCTGTTGGGCAAATACAGGATGCATAGGGATTAAAAAAAATCCAGCTGCCAACAAGAAACCCTGCTTTGTAACCACAGTTTGGAATGGAAACAATTTTCTAAGATACAGATCAAACTGTGTTTATAGACTCAACTATTGGCAGCTTTTCACTGAGCTATTTCCTGTGTGCCTATTGCATAGAGGAATAATCTAAATGCTTAAACTAACATTTAAAACCATACAGTACATGAAGAAAATACTGTGTGAAGCAGCACAGAAAACACAATGATGTTGAATTTTCCTTTGTTTCCACAGCTAATACTCATGGGAGAAAGCAGTACTGCTTGCTGAATGTCACTTACCCCAGTTCTTCACAGGATTTGATCCTTCCCCTGGCTAGTGTGTACTTTATACTTTCTGCTAATGTTGTTTAAATTGCTAAAAGGAAATATCCAAGTAACAAAAATTTCCCAAAACACCACCTTTAGGTGGCAAGAGGGGCTTGGTAAAAATTGCATACAGTTACTTTAAGCGCAGTAAATTGTTATTCATTAGAGAACCGAGGCAGACAATCTAAGACATGGGCAGATGGGAGGAAATCTGATTTCTCTTTAGAACAAGTGAGAAATCCACAAGTACGATGATTGCAGGCATAGACTTCTTTATTTTTTGCTCAGTTTGAAATGATTGCAACAACTTCTTATTGAAGAAAAAGCCTAGAATTCACCTCTGAACTGTTTTGAGTCTTTTTGCATTTTTCAATGGGGCAGAGCCCCACTCCCAGATTTCCAATGCCTGCCCTTTGTTTTAGGCATGCATATCCTGGTGGCACAGCTGTGCCCCCGATAGCGTCAGTATAGTCACTGCCCTTAAGCTGTGGTGTCCACGCAGAATTTTACCCCTAGTAATTTTTATCCCTGGTGTTCTGCTCAGCTGGAGTTCATTCCTTTTATCCAAGCCATGGGAGAATGGCAGCTCTGATATGAAGAAAGGTTTAGAGTCAGGAGAGTAACTTAGGTTACCCTCTGGAGGTCCCCTGCTCAGCCCCATAGAGCAGGAGCGACATAAGTGAGCTTGCCCAAGGGCCAGCCAAATTTTCAATGTCTCCAGCTGTTGTTCCCACAGCTTGTCTGGGCAACCTGCTTCAACACCTGACTATGAGATGAACGAAAAAACATGCCATCAAGTATGTTTATACCTTTCTTATTTGAGTGTGTCCTTACAGCTTGGGATCACAGTTCTGGAAGATGTAGTGAAGGACTTAGCTTTACAACTGATTCCAGCCTGAAAAGTCCAAGTTGGGGTTGAAAGCGTAACTATTTGAACAGGTAAGATCAGTTTAGAGGAGGTAGCGCTGGGGTTTTCCTTTGCTTGGGCCCAGAGGTGATGCAGATGATGGAATTGTGAAGGGATCTGCAGGAGACAGATGCATTCATCGTGCTCAGTGAGTGCACTGCCAGGGAAGTACTGATAGAAGTATTTGGTTTTATGCATTTCTTGCATGCCACTTTGCCTGAGATGCTGTTCCTAACCCCGCTGGCTGGCACTGCAGCCTGGCTCTCCGAGGGGCAGGATCTGATCCTGCAGGGACAGAGGACTCACGGCTCTTCACCTGCACAGCAGTGAGCATCGTCTTGTCCCAGCCATGGCTGCCTCGCCTGCCATTTTTCCCAACCCAAAGCATTCTGGAGTGGTTTTACGTCTTGCTCTGAAACTCACACACAGATATTTCCCAATATGTGCATTTAAAGGAATACAAATGGTTTCAAAAGGCATTTCTACTTGTTGCAATGTGACATGTGGTAACTATCATAAGCTTTATTTTAGATTCAGAGTAACCAAAACTACTTTGTAATGGCTTTTTTTACATGGTATATTCACAGCTATTACTGAGCTACTATTGGTGGGGCTTCACATACATAGGTTCAAAAATTTACTCTGATTTTGTTCTTCAGAAATATTTTTTTTTCAAATGCTCAAATAATTGTATCCCCTTCAAAATTTTTGCTAAGAGAGGAAGTCTGTGAATATATGTGATGTTCATGAGCTGCAGCTCTTTTCTCCAGAACTGAGGAGGCACTTCCATCAGCCCAGTATTTGGGGGTTTGCTTTGTCCCAAGGCGGTGCTGTCCTTGGCATGCAGAAGGTGTGGAATGCCTGCCAGCTCCCGGGGGACATCCAAGCCACCACCAAGCGCCACGGCTCCTGGGCTCTCCACCCCCACAAGATAGGTGCATGGCAGATGGTTCGTAAGACATGGCATATGGAGAACTGCAAAATATACTGGTTGACAATGTGGTTGACAATGAAACGTATCTCCATCTCAGTATTGCCCAATGAGAGCTGCCTCGGTATTTTATCTTGGGAAGAAATCAATGACATACCGTTTCCCAAGATGGGTTTTGATGGGCTGTGTTCTTGCTAATGGAACTAATGCACCATGTGGCTGAGCAATACAGACACTGAAACCAAATTTGTGCCTGCTTCAGCAGCCTTGATGCATTATTTACTCTGTCCTAATGCCATTTGTCTTTTACCTATGTGGGGTTTTGGTGGGAATACTAAAGGCTACTGACACCAAGGCCAACTTCATCCCAACTTCATCAAGTTAACGCTTGGCTGGCATTACGGTGTTACTCTGCTGAGCAGCTTCCAGAGAGCAAGTGGCTGTTCCCCACGTTGCAGGGAAATTGTGGAAAAACCTGCTGGGAAGCAAACCCTGCCACATGCACGGCCTGAGCCCAGAGGGGAATAGTAAGTTTGCAGCATACAGATGTGTTTCTTGGGGGGGAAGGAGGGAAATCAACACCAAGGGAAAAGAAGTATGTAAAACATGCTGTGAATCTTTTGGTCTATGGCAAGAAACGTTATGCGCGTGGCTGACAGAGAAGATGATAGAATCATGGAATGGTTAGAGTTAGAAGGGACCTTAAAGATCATCGAGTTCCACCACCTCCGCCACAGTCAGGGTCACCTCCCGCTAGACCAGGTTGCTCAAAGCCCCATGCAGCCTTGGCCTTGAACGCTTCCAGGAATGGGGATGCTCCAAGGCGTAGCGCGAAACGCCCCGCGTACAACCCCGGGTATTGACAGGGGGTAGGTGCCCCGGCAGGACGGACCCCGGGGGCGGGAGAGGCGGGCTGCCCACCCACCTGCGATAGCCCCGGGAGCCACCCGGACCACCTCCGGCAAGCACAGGGGGTCCCGGTGGCCCTGCGCCCTCGGGGCCGGCTCCCCTCAGGCGGCCGGGGGCAACAACCCCTCCCCTCTTCACTGGGCGGTTGCCCGGTGGCAACCGGTGGCCTCGGTGCGGGGCGG
>VZTM01002039.1:8828-37282 GCA_013400555.1 Jacana jacana | reverse complement strand
CTTCTTCCCATCTCCCCAGCGGAGCGGCTTGCCGGGCTACAACGGGCGCTCCGCTTCCAGGGCTTAAACTTCTTTTTAAATTCCTCTTAAAAGTGGGGGAGAGGGGGTGGAATGGCGCTTTAAAAACAAACAAACAAAACCAAAACCCTGTTTTTTTCGGTATCTCCCAAAGACCTGACTTCTCCCCACCAGTCGGAGGGGTTGTGGATTCCGGCGTGTACTTCGCATTTGCGTTCGAAGGCGTCGGGTGGGAACGCCGCTCCGGCAAAAAGCGGCTGCTGGGGTCACTCCAGCGGCTCCGTCCTGGTTTAGGTCCTTACCGGGTTCGCTGAAGCCCATCGCCCATGTTTAAAAGTCAGCTTTGGTGCCATTGGGCAGTAGCAGCTTATGTAAACTGAATAAACTGTAAGTAAACAACAACAACAGAGCCCTAAAACTCGGAGGATTTTGCATGGGGCTGCCAGTACGCCGTGGAGTTCAGCGAGCTGCTTACTCGTGTTTGGAAAAGTTTTTGTCTTTTTCTTTCGGGTTTTTTTTTATGGCCTTGTGCAACCTTCATATTTGCTGTGAACAGAGAGCAGGCACTTCAGCAAATCCAAATTTAGCTTTTGAATCAATCCTCAGCAGTAGCATCCTCACATCTGTAATTACTCTTTATCTCGACCGTAGCAATTCCTCATTAAAATAAGAGGGGTTTGAGTTTAGGGCACTACTTTGTGTGTATCCCCACAGGTTTTCTTATCGTATGACTGACTGTCATTCTTTGGCTTTTGTTTGCTGCCTGTTTTTTTTAAAAAGGTGCTCTTGAAAAGCTTACAAATACATTTTTCGTCTTGCTGTTGTTCCATTTAAACACAGAATTACTATATTGCTTGGTTTTACAAGGAAACTTAATGAAAAGAAGTGTGTTTAAGTAGCTGGTGTTAAAACCAGAAGAACCGTGAATAGTTTTGATCCATGTATGGGGTGACTGGGAAAAGCTGTTCCCCTCGTCAGTGCTCTCTGAAAAGCAGTGCTCAGTGTCAGACTGAAATATTTCATACGCCCACGTAGGAGGCAGAATATCAATTTTGACCTCGGTTCAGCTGCAACATGAGGCTCTGATTTCTGAGCCTACATGTGTTGTTACCACAACAGTTTACATTTAAATAGTGATTGATTTAAATTTTTTTTTTAAATAGAGTGGAAGGTGAAGGGAATACCTGACTTATTTTTTTTCTTTATTCAACACCATTTTGAAGCTTTTTGGGAAGGAAGCTTTGTTGTGTTTGTGTTTGCGTGGAGGCTTGATGTATATATTTAGAGAATATCTATAATATGTTAGAATACTAATTGAGAATAGACGTTGTTCTGAACGACCCTTTGCTCTAGAACCAAGAAGTATGTGCCTGGCCTGTGTATCTCTGGCAGCCTTGTATGTATTTAAAATTGGCTCGTTACTATCACAGCTAATGATGTTGAAAACTTGCTCTGTGATACTGAACCACTGCTTGTGCAGATACTTGCATGTGAAACAGTTTGTTACTAAAATAAACACAGGCATAAGGGCTTTCAGGATCAGGGCCAAGTTCGAATAAAGGGGAGGCAGCGCTTGCAAACGCTGCCGTCCGTTGCAGAAGCTGCAGTTGGAGGACTTGCGTGGAGGTGTGTGTACTGTCTGCACGGCATTCAGCCAGCATTTACGGCCAGTGGCTCCTGGCAGCACCTTGGCTGGTTCGGAAACGGGGTAGTTCTGAATTGGTGTGGTAGGCGGCGTGTCTCCGCAAGCGGTGGGGCTACTGGAGTGCGCTGGGGCTGCTTGATTATTAGTGTTGCTGCGGTGAGCTCTTGCAGATGGCTTGTTACTGAGATACCCGGGTGGATGGTGAAAACAAAGTGGGGTTTGCTCTGTGTGTTTGCTGCCACTGGGACCCGAGGGCAGCCAGAGGCTGCTGCCAGATGTGTCCGCTGGGCGTGTATTTAGGCACGTTGTACTTCTTAGGAGCCTGCTGTTTGGGGAATTGGAGACTCTCTGAACCGACGTGGAAGGGCCCGCGTTTCTACTGAGAAGCAGGAAGGAACAGATATTTTTGTTTGTGGAAATACAGCTCTCGGATGCTCCAGCTGTTTTTTTTACTGGAGCAGGGACTGCTCCTTGGGCTGTCTGGGCACAAGTGGAGGGCTTCAAGGTGGTCATCACCAGTGGGAGGATGCTCACCTGAGCAGTCCCCAGTCCAAACTGGCTTCTTGGAAGCGTAGGCATAGCCCTATGCCTGCTGCAGCGTACCTCCCCGTCCTTTTGGATAGTCCTTACTTGAAATTGTAGTGAAATTGTGTAAAGAGAAACCTTTACAACAGCATTGCTTACGCTTCCAGGCTGTGGGAGGGGGAAGGAATACGGCTGCTGCCAAATCACAGAAACTTTGCCAGAGATCTGTGTCCTCAGCCCTGCTTTCCCCTTTGCCTCAGATTCTGTTAATTGACCGATGTGGGCACCAGTGCAGCAAAGCACTTCAATGGAGGTGTGCACAGGCTTCAAAATGAGCATAGTTAATTTTGTTTGTTCTTTGAACTAAGTTAATTATTCAAATCACCAACAGTGTTCATATTGCAGTTTAGCTAAACAACTAAACCTCACTTTTTCAAAAAAAACTGCCAAAATGATGACTCTTTCATCAAATGAAGTGGTGGTGTTCCAGACCTTATCAGGGCTCTCTTCTGTCATTAATGTTCAAGCCTAAAAAGAGAGTCAAAGTGACTCTCTGTTCAAGTGTTACATGAAATTTTTGTTGTGTAATGAGGTATTTCAAAACTTTTCTACCTTTCTTCTTCCTCCTTCCTTCCTTTCATGGAGGTGTGTTTTGTTTTATTCCCCACAAATCAGGGCATGCTTCTGTCTTGATTGCAGGATAAAACTGGTAATGATGGTCCTTTCTGAAGGTTTTTCTGCAAAAGATATCCTTACCATTACTTATATATAAATCTAGAACAAGAATCTATGTGGTTTTTTTGTAGCCAGTAGAATGCTATGGCAAAAGTATGGGCTTCTTCATTGGCATGAGTAAACTGGAAAAATACTAAGTAGCAACTTTTCAAATCAATTGTACCTGAACTTGGCAGAAATAAAGCAGCAGCTTCATTATAAGTATGTGCGACCTTTCAGCAGAGCTATCTCACTGCCATTTATCTAAATTACACGGTGTTAAAAATACAGCCAAGCAAGCCTGACTGTTTATTAATTATGTGCACATTCTGCTTTGACAGGCTGAAATCTAATTTCACGATCACAGCAACTTATCTTTTATCCTTTCGGGTGAGGTCTGATGCGTATGTCACACAACAGCATATATGTTCATCTGTCAAAAGCAAAACAACATTCTAAACATTTGTCTTTCCCTCTCTTTTTGCTTTTCTTTCTGGGAACAGATTTAATAGAAAATGTTTACATAGCTTCAAGAAATGGGAAGGAGCCCAAGTCCCCTCAGGCCAGCGAGGTCCCCGAGCACCGGCCACAGATGAACAGCATTACCGTTTCTAAGAAACGCAGCTGGCTGCAGCAGAGTGCCCACCGCCCCCCTCCTCCTCCTCCTCCAGAAGAAAGCACCTGTAAGGAAGCGCATGGGGCTGTTATCCTGGTACCCAAATCTCCCATCCTGCTGCCCGAGCCTGCGGTGCCATGGGCTCCTTCCACGTCTCCAGTGGGGCGGGAGCGCCCCGTGCAAGTCCTGCCAAGCGCCGTGAGCCCTGCTGCACCGATGAGCGCTGCTTTGAACTTCGGTGAGGATAACGATGCAGATGATGAAGGAGAAATATGGTACAACCCCATCCCTGAAGATTATGAGCCCGACTTGCCAAGGGTCCGCCTTTCTGTTGAGAATAGCCCTGTTGCTGTTAGCGCCCCGGTGGTCCGGTACAAAACCCTGCTTGGGGGAGACTCGGGGACAGCCACGGGTCCCCACGAGGGTCTTCCATGCTCCGTGGAGAGCCTAGGGGACAGTTGGATGGCTCAGACCAGTGAAGTGAGTCAGGCTGATGCTGTGCGTTCTGGGGAGCACTTGCAGCAGCACCGGCAGAGGTTTGTCTGCAAGGCTGTCACCGTGCCAGCAGTAGAGGACAATCCTGCGTTTAAGTGTCCTTCAACAGGTAAGAGGGTTCAGGAACATAAAAGTGTGATGTCCTCTATTTTATTTTTGAGAAACAATAAACCATTCTTAAGTCTCTCTTTTCTTTTTCCCCTCCTTTTATCTTTATCAAGGAAAGTTCTGTTGGAAACGCGTGTCAAGTTCATAAAAAATGATTCGAATTGTGAGACTGATACCTACTAAATGTAGAGCTGGGCAGTGGTTTCTCAGTCAGTTTCTTTGTGGCATGTCCAGGTGTGGTTGTCCTCTGCATCCTTTGGCCCCCACCTTGCTGAACACCAAGGTTCTGCAAAGAGAACTTGCTAAAGCCCTGGTAGTGTGAGAACAGGCTGGGTTTCCTTTGGTAGCTAGTGTCTAACCCTGGCCTTAGATTCCAGCCCCCAACCTACTTAACGCCTGCAGAAGTTTCTTGAACTTGCTGTCTGGGACTTTTTAATAAAGACTTTTTGGAAGACCATCTAAACGCTATTCATCACATCACTCTCTGTAATTGCTGTCTTGTTGACTGTCTCAGGCGAATCTAATAGACTGGAGAGGAGTGGTTTTCACTTTCAGAAGCCAGCCTCTTTGTTCCTTGTTATCTTTGGCTGAGTGTTCGATAGTCCCATTTCCATAATTCCATTAGTGTGTGAATGCAGCATCTTACTAAAGATTTTTCTCAGTCTATTACAAAAAGCTGAACAAAAATAAAACCACACCAAACAAAAGTGAGCGGAAAAAAAATCCCCAGCCTTTTCCAAAAAGGCATTTTTAATTACTGACGTGTCTTACATTCTCTTGACCTTAACCCTAGTATCCTGATGAGAGCTAGATACTTAGTGTAAAGTTCATGAGACAGGGAATTCCAGGTTCCCCTCTTTGGAGCAAGTTTACACTTTCTTTGCGCTGACATTTAAAAGCCTGTACTTCTGCCCAGCTCAGCAGAGAGGACCTCAAACACTGACATCACCATTGCTTTCCAAGTTGCCCCCATCCATCCTCGCAGTCCCAGCAGGCTTCTGGCCCCATGTCCCAGTGTGCCAGGAGCTGCTGCGCCCAGATTCCCAGTGCGGAGATTGCTTCTGGGAACTGGGCTTGTTTTCAGAGGCACCAAAGCAACTGCTGTAAACAGCAGAAATAAAAACAGTTGGTCTTCTCTTCTGGGAGCTCAGATTTAGTTCTTTTTGTTGAAATGCTGTAGATACAAAGTTATTTTTAGCTGCAAATTGTGTTAAAGTTATTGGGCATTTAGAAATAGCTCACTTTATAGCTGCGTTAAACAGACCAACTGTATTTGCTTGCAAGATAGATGAAATAACATAAATTACGTAGATTTTTACTTTTTTTAAATCGTGATTGGATCCCCAGGCTCTTTGGAGAGGTCAGTAAGCATTTAGGAAAGCTGTGTGTATGTCCTGCAAACTGTTTCACTCCTATTTAGGTGGTTAATCTCTCAATATATAGGTGATTTTCTTTTTTTTAAAAATCCATTTTTGTAAGAAGAAGAAAGTCAAAATTGTTTTCCCACTGAAGAAAAAATTATTTCTGAAAGCAAAATACCCATTTAAAGTGTCTCATGAAACCAGGAGAAAAATGTTATGAATTTCCCCTGATGGGTTTGTTATGCGTGGAGTTAATTAAGCTACTTTAAATGCAGCTCTCCTTTCACATGTGTTGAATGGTGATAACATTGAATAGATTAATTGATGATGAAGTGGATCCCTGCTGCTTGGTAATTGGCTTTATTACGGGGAAGTGGCTTAGTTCTTCTTTTTAATCCAGTTAAGGTGTCTACAGTTATTTTCAGTCAAATTTAAAATGACAGCTCATCCATACAAGATTACTGCGTGAAGGGCGACATGGCCAATTTAACTTTATTTGTGTTAGGACCTTGTTTGAATTACAAAACTGCAGTGAAATCGATGTCTGCATTCTTGGAGAGCTGGGTACATCAAGCAGCAACTCCTGACAAATACACAAATACAAAATGCTTTGGGGAAAAGTCTGCTTATCTTTCTTATTGATATGATTTTATGCATGTCAATATTGGTTAGCATTAAAGTCTGAAATACTAGATTTTGAGAAGCGTAGATGGAAAACAGTGGGGCAGTATAAAACCCAACAAAATAGATAGTTGTTCACTTTGTCATTTGCTGTTTCCTTCTTTGCATAATGGAATCAATTTTATCTTTAAAATGTTAAACATTGCTGCCTTATTTGAGTTTCAAACTTCATAGAAAGTAATGGATTTTTTATTTTTCTTTTTTTTTGTGGTTCTTTTTTGTGTTGTTTGTTTTTTTTTTCTTGTTTGGTTGGTTTTGTTTGGTTTTTTTTTTTTTTTTGAAAGAGTCTTCATTAGAAGGGATGATTAAGAAAAATAAATTCAGTTATTGGGAGTCTTTCCAAACACAACAGCAAATACTTATTTCTTGTAAATGCTGTCTACAAAATGGATCATAGTTGTAGAGGTGAGAGGTGCTAATTTACCTCGTAGTCTTAATTTACACTGCTGGTTCCTGGTGTTAATCTGGCTACTTTCTACTGTAAATGTCATTTATGGTAATAGGATTTGTCAGGTAATTCCTTCGTGAATGATTCTAGCCATGCTGGCTTTTGAAAAGGAACTGATTAAAAATAAAGTGCCCCTGTAGCAGAGCTTGGAAAAATAATCCACAGATTTTTGTTTATGAAAAGTACACAACAGGTAAAAGTAAGCAGATAGTTTGGTTCTGAGCTAGTAATGTAGAAGCACAGTGCCAGCTCGTGCCCTTAGGTCTGTGGGAGAAGAATTTAAGTGGAAAGGCCCCTGGAGGCTGTTTTTAATTTGATGTCTCCTTGATTAGGCAAAATGGTTATGATTCGAAAATGGGAATATTTTTATGTGTTTAATTTTTCATATTGCATTTACAGCTTTTTGCATGTATAAAATGTTAATTTTTCTTTACAGCTGTTTAGGCTTGAACTCCGTGCTTTTATAGACCTGTGTATCACCTGCAAAATATTGCAGAAAATCACCCTTTTATAATATTGACTCCTGAGACAGATCATGGAGCTCTGAATAGTCCCTTCTGAAGAATTTGTGATTTTTTTGCTTTTGGGGAGGGTTACTGATGGAGGATTACTAATAGTCTCCACCTAATCAGTGGGATCATCTCGCATGAGTCTGTATCTCAGAGACATCCTGGTAGGGCTCATGCGTGGCAGCTTGCCAGGATCTGGACTGTGCTTTTGCTGCTGAAAATGTACATGTGTTAGCTGTCTGGATGGAAAATCCTGGTAGAAACCACTATAAACAGATTTCTCTTCAATGCTGCAGGAAGTGAAGTTTGATACCGTATTCCCACTTCACCCCAGTACATGCCGACTGGAGCTTGAATTAAATCATAATTGGAGCTATGGTGCTCTTCCGCCAATTAGACCGTGACCACTATCCTAGTTTTCAAATACATCTTTTGCGGCCAAACAGGAGAATATTTTACACACTTAGATGTTGGAAGTGAGCTTCTGGCAGTATAGATATAGAGTGCAGTGGGCAGAAGATCCTATTTACCAGTTTCCTTCCAGAGTTTCAAATACTGTTTGCTTGCTTATTTTTATTTTCTAGATGGATGGTGTGTTCTGTTCTCTGTTAAACCACTTTTCAATTGCAAGGAGCCTTGGTTTCATGAAGCAGAAAAGCACTCACACAAAGTATTTGCGTAATGTTTGAGATACCGAAAAGGTTTGGTATGTGGTGAAAAGGTCCCTCTGATCCCTCCTCCTCCTCCTGTGGAGTTGAAGATGGTTTGTTGGTGAGCTTTTAAGGGAGCTTGTGCACTTGCTTTTCAAGGTCAAAGGCTTATTCATGCATGTGTCTTTGATCCATGGGGTGATGATACCATAAAGACTTGCTGATGAAAGAGGCAAAAGGATGTAAGAGTGGAATAGGAGCTGTTAATTTAACATAGTTGTTGCCTTTTTCAGTTTCTGATTTGTACACAGTAACTGTCTATATGCTTTGACTGGGGAAACAGGGGCTAAGCTGCTTTTTTTGCCATGAAAGACACAGTGAGGGGAGGAAATCTTGAGAGCAGCCTGAACATCATCTTGGTGTGATGCCAGTATCTGAGTAGGGCTGACTGTGGTGTCTCTGCTTCGCAGAATCATTAATGTTTAAAATACCTGCAACAAACTCATGCTTGTTTGTAGATAGTCTTTAAGTCTTTGGTACACTCTTCTGGTCAGAGATCTAAAGTGCTGTTGCACGTGCTTCTGTCTGCAATGAGGTACCATGCTGGAGGACGCTCTGAAGGTCACTGCTGGGATGGAGAAACAGGCAGTGGTTAGTCCTTTCACCTCTCGGCGTGGGTGAGCCTCAGGAGATTGCTCTGGAATCACTTCCTGTCTGTTTTAATTAATGGGCTATTTACAGTAATTTATTTTATATCTTTTGCTCCCACAAAAGTGATCCCTGGGTAGATGGGTTTGTCACAGCTTAATTAATGTCAATATGCACAATGTTTGAAGAAAACAAACTACTGTTACAGCATTCTTAGAGAATTCTTTACTGTTTTAATAATTTCTCCTCCATTCCTTGACTCAAGCTTTATGTGGGAAGGAATTCAGAGGCTGCATTGGTTGAAATAGTAATTTTTATAGGTTCTTTTCAGGTTTTTTCTTAAGAATTTCTTGCCCAGTTGCTTGTGTGGATAGAGATGATGCTTTCCTAATTAATTATAATTATAATTGAAGTTGCTTGAATTTGGTATTGCATGAATTCTTCTCTTGATGGCCTTTACAGTTCTACTTTGAAGTTTTCTATCAGAACAGGTTTGGAACTACCTGAGGATGAGAAGGCCTAATGGGCCTGCACCTGAGGAAGTTCACAGCCTGTGGCATCAGTAGAGCTGCTGTGCCATTTCTGTCAGTTGAAGATCCACATCAGTATTGCTTGTGACATCTAGTGCAGAAGAACAGAAGCCCCATTTCACCCATTGTGTGCTACAAAACAGTTTTGAGATGTTTCAGGCTTTTCTGTTTTGATTTGCCACCTCTCATTTTTAAGACGTTTTCCCAGCAAGCGGCTGGGCTGATTTAAAAATAATAACAATGAAAAATCTAGACAGGAGAGAGTCTTTGATTTTGAAAGTTATAAACCCTCAGCATAAGCTGTAATTTTTTCTTCTCATTTTAAAATGACATGGCTTAGTGTTGCATCACTAATGCCATTATTTTAGAGAGATGCTTTTGATTTTAGGTGTAGTGTACTTATTAAGTATGTCTGGAGAACAGTAGGAAAAAATAAGTTACATACCAGCTTTATAGTTTGGTTGGATCTCAGCATTTCTGTTCGCTGTGAGAGTGGCCATTTGATACTTCAATAGCTTGCTGCAATAAGGAACTGATAGTTCTCTGACTTATTCAGGCACTTCAACTCATCATACCAAAAGTAAGGTAACAGGCTTTCTGAGGAACTTTAAAATAACTCGGAAACCCTACCACAAGCGATGAGGAGTGCTGTGTGTAGAATAAATAGGGTCATGAAATATGCCTGTAAAACAGCCTGTGCTGCTGGCAGTCGGTGTGGCAATGATGTATGTGCCTAAGCGCATGTAAACAGTGCGAAGCAGGGTCAGACAAGCATTTTTGCCGTGCTAAATCATTGCCTATGTCTGGCAGGGGCTGTGTTGTAAGTGCTTTCTATAGTCAGACTCCTCTCTTGCCCTGGGGCAGCGTTATGTAGGAGTATGGTCTATTGAAGCTTCCCTGGGCAAACGAGGGGACAGCAGTGATTGCCCTGTGGCCAACTGGGCTGGGAGAGGGGCATCTGGATTCGTGCTGTATGGTATTCCCCTGGGCTGATTGTGTCTCTCCAGCTGTGTCACTTTGGTCATGGTAAGGCTTTATCCTTTCACACAGCCATGAGCTGAGCAAAGTAAAAGGTGACTTTACTAGTGAAGCTGAACAAATAGCTGATGGATGCAGCCACTTAGGATGCCAAGTCACTTGGACTTGGGTTGCATTGTCCTTCAAAAGCTATTTTTCTTTCTGTCTTATTCATACTGCTAAAGCTTCTGGAAAGCATAAGTATATCATAGAACAGCCCAGGTTGGAAGGGAACTTGGAGGGCTATATGGTCCACCTTTTGGTGGGAAAAGGAGCGTGGATGAGATTAGCTAGTGCCTCGTCCAGTCATGTCTTGAAGACCTCCAGTGATGGGGACTCTATTATATCCCTTGGAACATTGTTCTGATGATCGCTTGCTCTCACTGTAAAAAATAATAATATATGTGTATATAGCCAGCTCCATCACACCAAACTAACCATCCTTTTGTTGTCTTGATAGTCATTTACATGACAGATGCCTCTTACGTTTCACCTCCTCCTGCCATCTTTCTGTTAAGGTATTTTATAAGTTTAACTGCTGAGATGGTATATATGGTGGCAGAGTGACTGGGGACAGGGACAGCGAGGAGCTTTGCAGCACAGCCTCGTAACTTGGTAAAAGGCACAAGGCACAGCTTGGTTCCTCTGTCACCCCTGTGAGAAACCTGCATGAGATGGGTAGGCTGGGAAGCAGAGCGCTAGCGGTCTGTGCTGCAGCTCCTTTTGCAGCTTGTTCAGAGCTGTGTCATGTACACTCTTGAAAGTTGCGTGCATACCTCAGCACATTGCTGGCTTTAGTGGAACAACACGTGGCTCAGCGCTGATGGGAATACCATCCTGCATAATACTCGACTGTTAAGTTTCTTCCAGCTGCATATTTTGTTTTAACTGTTTGGTGCTGGACGCAGCAGAAGTTGGACACGTAAAAGTCGGAGTGTTAGGCTGACTCCTCAGTTTTAATGATCTGGGGTGAAATTTAATTTGCTGGCCTGCTTTTCCAAGCCAGTGCCAGAGACTTTTGACAGACAGGGAAGATTAATGTTAGTGGGCTGAAGCATGGCACTGATTACTACAGAGCGCTCCCAGCCAGCCCACCAGTGGGACCGTGCTGTGATTTGCAGTACAAGGGAAGGCTTTGTCTGCTTTTATCAAACACCGCATTTCTAACTAGCTGCTTGCCAGAAAAGCACAGCAGGAGTGCTGGAAATAGCCCTTCCCCTGCGAGGGAACTACTTGCATGAGATGCAGGGCTAAATGAATTTTCCTCTGGCACTGTGGAAAACAGATTCTATGTGCTGTCATAGTCCATGCATTCAGTCATAACTGAAACTTTCTCGTATAAAGATGCTCTTTTAAGCAACTATCTGCAGAAGTTATTAAAGCCAAATATCTGTTGGGACTAGAACTAGCCTTTGTAGTTTTGGGGGGAAGGGGGCAATACCAAAACCATAACAGATTACTTTGGTCTAAAACCAGATTGCCTGTTTTAAATGAGTGAAGTTATAGTTAAATGGTGAAAATTAATTTGGAAGAACAAGGGACTTGTAAAAATCATGAGGTGTATGATGATTCAGACTCAAAGTGATTAGTTTACTAGAAATCTGTAAGAATAACCTCTATAAAGTATGATTTGCTGAGTATCTTGTGGAAACAACACTTCTTTCTTCCTTTTTGTATGCTGTAAATATACTCTCCCTTTCCCTGGCTGGCAAGGGAGGGGGTGACCGATGGGTATAGGTGTTTGAGTCTCCGTGAGCTGCTCAGGCTGACTGCACCACGGAGGGTTAGTGTGCTTAGGGGCTCTGTGGTATCCGAGCCTGCACGGGCAAGGCTATGCAAGTCCTTTTGGGACCTGCTAAAATTTCCAAAGCAATGGGTGAATGGGAACCAATGTTGGTTTTTCAAGGGCTAGAAAAGTGACTTTAAGTGAAAGCACTCATGTAATTTTATTGGTATCTATCATTCTGGCCTCAGTTCCCCTCTTCCACGCTTCATTAACTCAAGTAATTTCATTGCCATTCCTACAGTCATTACTGCCTCATGCTGGTGAAAGTGAGAAAAGCTTTAGCTATAACTTGTTTGGATTTCCTTTCAGAGCATGATATGAACTGCAGGTTCCTGTCTGTGCAGCACTGGCTTATGTCTAATTGTGTTCCTTGACTAGTTGCCTTCCAGTGCTAAATTGAAGGGGTCTTTTTTTTCTTTTTTTTTTTTCCCCCCTCTAGCATTAGTGCTTGCTGTTAAGATATCTTTTAAGGTTTTGGGTTTTTGTTTTTTGTTGGTTTATTTTTTTTTGGGGGGGTTTGGTTGGTTGGCTTTTTTTTTTCTATTGTACCTTGAAATGTAGGTGATTTCCTGCGACAATGTCCCTTGGGAACTGTATAATTTAAGGCCTGCCATGGGGTGGTTGTGTCAGGAAAGATGGAGAGTTGCCAGCAGGAGTGAGGTTGGAAGGAATAAATCCTTGTGTTCCTCATCCTGTGGCAGAAAGAAGGAGCTCAGAGAACTGGAAGAAAAGGTGTGAGAGACTGCCTGCATCTACACAGGAGGGAGGTACAGCTCTTCTGGGCAACAGAGGGACATGTACAAGAGTGTAGCTGCATTCTTGAGTAGAGATGAGCCTCTATCCTCTAGACTTAAGAGGAGTGGGCAACGCTAATGTGTTGGCTATGTAGCTAGTTGTTTCGTAGACAAGGATGCATTTGCCATACTCCACTGCTTTCCCATTGGAGACTGATTTTGTTGCACCTGTGCCCTGGGAACGCAGCCATGTCTGCTTCTACAGGAGATACAGCACAAATGGATTGAGCTGAATATGGCAGGGGGGGGGAGTTCCTTTGTTTAGAAGTAGTTTCTGGCCCTTTAATCTCCATAAAGCAGAAAAAAATCTGACTCCTGACTATGAACTGCCAAATTTGGCTGACCAAGTCAGCAGAACACCGCTTTCTGAGTGCTTGTGAACACCTGACTGATGAATGGTTGTCTGAATGAATTGCTTTTATCAAGTTATGACAAATCAACGTTTTCCCCTAGCTCAAGATTTATTTTTTCATTGCTGTGACCTGCAGTTACTGAGCAGTTTGAAAATTTATTATTCTTTCTGTTTTCTTCTAAAGGGTCTGGAGTTGTACTTGCACACAAGGCTGATATACCCTCCACAGAGGTTTCTCCTCCAAGTCCCAGTCCTCTGAAAAAAAGCGGATCAATCAACTGGCCTTTCCCCGACAGAATTAAATCTCCCAGGACTGTGAGGAAGCTTTCCATGAAAATGAAAAAGCTGCCAGAGCTAAGCAGGAAACTGAGTGTCAAGGGAACTTCAAGCCATACTAGTTCAGATAACCCTCCTTCCCTGCTGAAAGGTAGCTGCCGGGATACAAGCCATACTGTGTCTTTGCCATCTTCTGGAAACTCAACCACCACTGCCAGCAGGAATGTGATAAGTCGTTACCACCTTGACAGCAGCGTGTCATCACAGCACACCTACAAAAAGAAAAGCTCGAGGAGCTCCAAATCCTTCAACAAAGGTGGTTACCTCAGCGATGGTGACTCACCTGAACTTATAACAAAATCAGGTAAACATGGGCATGAAACCAAGTGTGGGAAGGGAAAGGAGAGCCTTCCAAGCACCAGTGGTAAAACTGAAATAGATATTGATGCTTTCAGGCACTATAACTTCTCTGATCAACCCAAATGCTCTCAGTACATCTCTGGACTCATGAGCATCCACTTTTATGGTGCTGAAGACTTAAAACCACCAAGAATAGACTCAAAAGATGTCTTCTGTGCGATACAAGTTGACTCAGTAAACAAAGCAAGGACAGCCCTGCTTACGTGTAGGACAACGTTTCTAGATATGGACCACACGTTCAACATAGAAATTGAAAACGCTCAGCACTTAAAGCTGGTGGTCTTCAGCTGGGAACCCACCCCACGGAAAAATCGGGTGTGTTGTCATGGAACCGTGGCTCTTCCCACTCTCTTCCGTGTGACAAAAACGCATCAGCTGGCTGTCAAACTGGAACCAAGGGGGCTTATTTACGTCAAGCTGTCGCTCATGGAGCAGTGGGAGAACTCTCTTGATGGGCTCGATGCAGATCGGGAGCCTGTGATGTTTGGGGTAGACGCTCGAAAAGTTGTAGAGAAGGAAAATGCAGGCTTGATGGTGCCACTTCTGATGCATAAATGCATTCTGGAGATTGAAAAGAGAGGCTGTCAGGTACTGTGTGTATCTTAGTCAGTTTTGTTAATGTTTCTGTGTTGGATAGTTGTTTCAGAGCATGAGCAGTGACGGGGGGGAAGGAGGGAGAAAAAAACCCTGCTGTTTTTGTTTGGTGAATATTGTAATGGGGAAAGAGTAATAGGACTGCTTTTGTCAAGGACTGTGCAGTCTCAATCCCATGGGCCAAAGATTCATCTCTGCCATCATTTTGTGCACAGTGTTAAGATGAGGAGGAGACACTGAGTTGTTTCCCCACACCATTGCTCCTTGCTTTTCTTCAAGTTGTTTCCAAAATCAGGACAGGGGGTGAATGCTGTAAGGCAGCAGTGTCTTCTCTTCATCCTAATACAGTTGAAGCGGTTGATATAACCCTTAGACTAAAATACGTAGGAGAAATGAGGTATAGAAACAAATCCCCAGTTATGGATGCTAGCCAAGAAGCCTGTTAGAAAGAGAGGTGCACAGTCCTAAGGTGGGATGTTCCCCTTGGCAGTTAATTTGGAACCGGTGGGAGGACTCTTGCATGTTCTTCCACAGCATGTGTACCTTCAGTTCCTTTTACACCTGTTCTTGCTCAGGTGGAACTGGGTAGTGATCACACCTACCACTGTTACTATTTTAAATTGCTGACAGGTACTTCCAGGTATTAAGAGATTAGCTCTGCTATTTATAACCTAGGTCATAAAATATGGACATAAATGGTATTTCTGTGTAATTTCATTGCTGGAAGTCGCTACTGATAACAGCCATGTGATTCTTATTGTGAGTGCATCTCCTAACATGCAAATCAGTGGAAAAGAGTAGATTTATTCTTTCCAGTGTGTTTCCTCCATGGCTGCAGCATTTTATTTTGGGTGTATTAGTACCCAGTCATGCAAATGATATTGGGTAATCAAGGCAACACTGGTAATGAAGCAATTGGGATCTGGATTGTCTGAATGTACCTGGTGCTTTTAAGCATGAAATCTAATTTGTGTATTTGCACAGGGAGAACCAAAAATGCAAAGTATACTGTTGACTTTTTGTTTTAACCATGTGCTTGTCTGACACTTGACTTTTCTGCAGACTGCAGACTATTGGCATGGTATGGCATCTCCACCTGAATTTCAGACATGGCATTAGATAACTTTAGAGTGAAAGAAATTGTGCTAGGCAAATGCTAGATCGTATTCAGTCCTGGGAAAGAAGGAGTACAGATTCCTTTGCGTAACTGGCTGCCTATTTAGACAGGAATTGATATATGGCCAAATACTCTTGTTTGCAAACCTAGATTTGCGTGGTCTAAGTCAGTACAGTCTGAGGGTGGGGTTTTTGTGTCTTTTGAACTATCTATTTTTTCTCGGTATACCTGCCCATAAAGTTCATTAAAGTAAAGTAAAGTAAAATGAGTATCTTTAAGATTTAGTTCCTAATATGATAGGATTTCTTTGTATAAGTGGTGTTGATGAGAATGAAAATTAAATAATGATAAAATGCAAAAGAGCATAAAGGCACATTATTGAATTAATAATTCAGTCCAGGAGTGTCACGGCTTTCATTCCTGTCACGTTGAGCATGATAAAAAAAACCTGCTGTGCATAAAACTCTTTATACAATTTGAAACACCTGCAAATCAGCATCTTGTCATCCTTAAAACAGCATCTTATAGATGTAATAATGGGAGTATTCATAATTCTGTTGAGACACCGATTACTGGTTTCCAATATAATTTAAATTTTGTTTACTATCTAGCTTATTCTGTGTTTATTTGATTCCTAAATTTGCATAAGAACAAAGCACAAAATTATTCCAATTTAAAGCCAGTGTTCAGCATATTCACTGTTAGGGAAGACATTAGTGTTATTCACTCACCGCTTAACAGTCCCAACTTGTCTTGTATAATGTTTGATAACGCACATGATCATTTGAAGTTGATGGCTTGCAACGTTTCAGTTTTCTTAAGGTACGTTTCCAAGCGCTTCTTTGGTGGCTCTTCCCGGATGAGGCAGAACCCGTCAGCTGTGCGTCTCCCGTGTGGGACAATGACTGATGTGCAGATGTTGTTTGTGGTTGTAGGTGGTAGGCCTGTACCGGCTGTGTGGCTCGGCCGCGGTCAAGAAGGAGCTTCGAGAGGCGTTTGAGAGGGACAGCAAGGCCGTTACTCTCTCGGAAAGCCAGTACCCAGATATTAATGTCATAACAGGTAATGCAGTTTCTTGCTTCTCTTTTAATATAGAATTATGCCATGTTTGTAGTGTGCCTTTTAAAAGGTGAAATTTTGCTCTGAACTAGTTTTCTGTTGTCATTTATCAGGTTGTTCACTTGCTGCTAGTGTATTGCTAAAGGCTGGGTGCAGAGAATGAGTGCGGTAACCTTGGGGGTGTGTAAATGCAGAGCAGCAGTGATTTGGAGGGAAGCGAGTATGGAGGGAGCCCCTTTACGTCACGGAGGGAGGTGGAAGTCTGAAAGGAGCTGAGGTCTCTGCAGCAAGTTAAGCCTCTGCTGCTGGTTTGTATCAGAGCAGATCTTGGAAAACTCAGTTGTGATCACATACCCTCTGTGCTGGTCGTTGTAGAGCATGTGATCCAAGGGCCATCTCGGATCAACCTGTTGTTTTCCCTTTCTGTTGGAGATTGCAGGATTTTTGGAAACAGATTTCCAATCACTTTGTGAAGGCTAGTTCCAGCTGCAGGAATGTGCCTTCATTTTATCATCTGCTTCTTTTAAAACATAATTAAATAGCAGCATTCTCCTGCTTGCTGGAGTGGCTCTGTACTTGCTGTCATGCAGCAAGCTCCTGCCAAAGGTGGGAAGGACTGGGAGTAGAGGCCCAGGAGGTCTTAGGAAGCCTGGCTCCATCTGCATCAGCATACGTGAGCACTTTTATAGGAGTTGCACTGCATGTCTGAAGTTGTTGAGAGTTTTTTAGTTTACTTAAAAGCAGAACAGTTTTATAACTATTAATACTTGTTATGTAAACCAAAGTTGATCTAATTTCAGGCATCACTGAGTAAACCAATTGCTCCAGGAAATTGGGCAGGAGCATTCATTTCCTACATACCCAGGGATGGAAAATGTAACAACAGTAGTCAGGTTATAAATTGTCTGTGCCAAAGTCCTCTCGGTAACATCCAATATCCAGCTGGATGGGATAGTCCCACCCTGTTTGGTGGCTTATTTCATTTGAGTATTATGGGAATGAATTTTGTTCATCCCACTTTATAATTATACAAAGCAGTATCAGTAAATAAACCTTTTGGTTCTGAATGTCCAGCTAGTCCGTTCCCTTTACTTGCCATGGCTGGTTCCAGTCTTGGGTTCAGTGCTGCTCACTGGTGCCAGTGTTCCCAGCAGCAGTGACTTGCGTTTCTGGAGGACATGTACGGTGAAAGTAAATAGTAGAAAAGATCTTTTAAACTGGGCAAATTTCTTCTCCTTACAAATACATTAATGAGGAAAATGTGGTGATCATTTATAAGAAGAGATTGTTCCATGAAATTACTGAAGTCATGTTCACAATTTATATGTTAACTCAGAAGGGGAGAAGGAAACCCCTCTGCTACTTTCTGTCAAACAGCAGAGGCTGTTGGATATTGACTTGTAAGCTGGCAAATGGCAAACTGCTGTTTGGTTAGTGTAGACTCTTGGCTTATGGAAAACTTTGTGGTTTTTCTTTTTTAATTTTGTAATAATACAACGAGCACCTCACTCTCATGCTACAAGAGATCATTACAATGAAACAGTATTTGCAGAAATGGTCCAGGAGTGTCATGGGAAAGGGTGTAGGAACTTAATTCTCACCCATATAAAAAAGAGCCTGCAAGATTTCATAAGCATCTGATTTTCCTGAGTACGTTGTGTGCTCAGAACCAACCAGAACTGGCTGAAACACAAGTCTTGAACTGTCGGAGAGCTTGGTACTGATGCAAAGCCCGGGAGGGGCAGTGGCTCAGTCTCACTGGTCTTTCCATCATAAGTTGAGGTGCTTAAATAGAAAAGTGTGCGTCAGTTTTTTAACGTACGTCGCTGCAAGCTCCATTGATGGTGATAAACTGCTGGTGACTGTGCCGGTCTTGCTGGACTCTTGGTCCTTTTTTTTGGTTTGTAGTGCTGAAGGGTAATTTCTGAACACCCAGAATTTGTTTTCTAAGTATGAAAAGACTGCAGCCTTGCTGTATATGTTATATTGCAAGAGGTTACTTTCACGCTGCTTTCCTTACATGGAAAAAATAGTTTTAAGAAGTTACATTAAGAAAAATTGAATTCTTTCGCCTGGTTCCCTTGCAGCTGTGCTGAGTGATTGCTGTTAGTGTTGTGTTGAAGGGACTGAGTGCAGGGGGCCTGCCTGATTTGGGGGGAGTGGGGAGAGAGGGCGTACTTGCACCCAAAACTGCCATTGACCAAAATACTGCCCATTCTCTAATTAATTGTAAGCGGTGTAGTCTGGACTGAAAGGGGAACTTGCAGGTTTTGCTGACAGACCTGAGGTACATACAGTGCTTAGTACTGGGAATAAAAGAACCCACAGAAGCGCTCTCATACCCATTTAGGGAACTGGGTTGAGAGGGAATGTTTCCCCTGATGCGTTACTGCTGCGTTTGCAATGCTGAGGCTGATGCACATGATTCATACTTTTATAAGCCAAAACATGTGTTCCATAAAATATGAATCCTCAGCATAACTCTTGGCAGATTTGAAGAGAAGAGCCGCCTCCTGTCCTTTTTGAAATCTGAGTAGCTGAGTAGCTCTGCTTTTCCAAAAGATTAAAAAGATTGATTTTTTTTTTTTTTTTTTTTGACAGCTCTCCAAAGATTAAAGAATGAACATTTAATGATTAAATCTTGACTGAGAAGTGCTCTTGGGGCTGGCACAGGCTTACACACAATTAAGTGTGCTTGTGGCTCAAACTGAAGCATGCAGACAGTTTTCAGAACTGGCCAGGAGTCCTGGTTGTTGCCTCGTGCCTGTTCACATCCACGTGAATTCATATCTCGGCATAAAGCGTGCAACACTGTTAACAGTTCAGTGGGTCAGAAAAACGAGGAATTAATGAAGTGGATGGCAATTTCTGCTCGCTGTCAAAATTTGTTGTGTGTGGTTGTGTCAAGGGGAATGTTGCTAGTGGGCTGGCAGCGTTGGAAAGCGTAGATTCATGGAAAAAAAAATAACAGCAGCCTCTGACAGGGCTAATTTAGCTGAGTGAATAGCAAAAGGATCTAGGAAGGTCAAGGGGCATTCATGGCTCCCAAACTATCCTGTTATTCAGGGCCAAACAGCCTGAAAGTCCTTTGGCATTCCTACTAAATGATTATTAATAGGTGGTTGTGATCCAATAGTATAAGCTGGTTTGATTATGACATACCATTTCCTACAGTAACCTGATTCTNCATAATCTTCCCTGGTATCGAGGTCAGACTGACAGGTCTATAGTTTCCTGGATTGTCCCTTTTGCCCTTCTTATAGATGGGCGTTACATTCGCCACCTAGCCAAGTCATCATGGCTTGCTAGTGCTTTGCTTGTGGGAAAGTGAAAATACCCCAAACTGTCTCCTAAATATTTTAACCAGTGTGGAACAAGTTCCTCTAAAATGAGAGGAAGAAATAATATTTGATGGGGAGGATGGAGTTTCTCTGGATGCCACACACCTTCCTCCCCTGGTTTCACTCCTTAGTTTATGATGAGTTGCCTTGTGTGGGCTTGGAGAAGCTGCCAGGACTGCAGGGACAAGGAGAGTCCCCCTGGCCTTACAGGGATGTTGCAGAGATACCTCCTGCCTCTTAGCTGACCCTGTGGGGATCCCTTGTGTACCTGTGGTTCACTGTGCTCTTCCTTTTGCTGTCATCTTCCCATCCCTCTCTCACCAGTGCAAGGTTTGTCACTGACATCCAAGATTTTCTCATGGGATGGATGAAGCTGATGTGCCTTAGTGCTCCCAAAAATTGCTGGAAAATGAATCTGCAGCTTGTTAAAGGCAGTTGTTCTTGTATCTCTTGTGAAGGTGTCCTAAAGGACTATCTGCGAGAGCTGCCCTCTCCCCTTATAACCAAGCAGCTCTACGAAGCAGTGTTGGATGCTATGGTGAAAAATCCCTTGAAAATGATGGCAAGCGGTTGTGACAATGACCCGAGTGACTCTGAGCACACAGCAGCCCTTCTGGAGTGTCTGCCAGATGTTGAGAAGGTGAGTGATGTTAGCAGGTTCAAGTAAATTGTGTGTTTCAGAAAATAAAGGAACGTCCCCAGTCTGGATGTAAACGTGTATACCTGTTTTCCGACTTAATGGCCCACTTGGTTTTTTGGGTTTTTTTTTTAATGCTCTGTGTCTTTGAAAATGGTTCTGTGCTGTGAATAAATGGAGGGTCTGCATTGCTGGATTTATTCTAGTTTGCATTTTATATTACCTCTATAAAACTGAATGAAAAGGTGTGATCACTACTTTTACATTGTTAGAGCAGGACACCACACAGGAATAATCTTTCACCTATTTCTGTGGAGCTCTCTGATCTGTATGTCATAATTACACGGGCAAATGCATTGCTCTTTCCTAGGCATGTGCGATAAAGCCTTCACTTCCCACGCTGTGCAGGGTAATAGAGCTGTGCGCCCTTCCCGGCCACGTTTACCTTTGTAGAAAGCCACAGGTAGCCCATGGCAGAGAGTGAGCAATTGGCCTGCACAGTACTTGGAAGTTACCTGGAAGCTTGTTCTGATACTGAGGTCATACTAAGGGTTTCTTTATTTTCTAATGTATCTGGATCATCTGTACTGCCGCTGCAGCTTCTCTCCCCTCCCTGGTGTCCCCTTTCCACTGTGAGAAAACTCATCCATGTAAAACTGAGATCAGGTAAGAAACAAGCTGAATTTTACCAGAAAGTCCATCTAACTAGTCTGCTTTATGGTAGTCTAATACAGCTTTCCTAATTCAGCACTTAACTGTTCCATGGATGGGTGTTGGTAGGAAAAAAACATAGCTATCAGCCTTGATCTTATCCCTCTAGAGCAGTGACGTTTGGATGTTAACACCACCTTTGTCTAGTGTTTTGTTTCCTGAGTGGTATTTTGTTCTTTTAGGCTACCCTGAAGATGCTGTTGGATCACCTGAAACTGGTGGCTTCTTACCATGAAGTAAATAAGATGACGTGCCAGAATTTGGCTGTATGTTTTGGGCCTGTGTTACTGAGCCAGAGGCAGGAGACCACCAACCACAACAACAGAGTCTTCACAGACTCAGAAGAGCTTGCTAGTGCCCTGGACTTCAAAAAACACATAGAGGTTCTCCACTATTTACTCCAGCTGTGGCCAGGTACTGTTTTCATGAATCTGAGGAAGGGAAAATGTCAAACCATTACTGTATGTTTGTACTGTGTGATGCTGTACATTAATTCACAGGGTGACTGAGCAGCACCAGAATCCTTAATACATGAGGTACTATGGTATCACCTGTTAATCTAAAGAAATCATGACAATGTTGTAATCTACTCCTCTGTTTAATGGGAAGCTTCTTGTTTCAGCTGCTTTTTTACCAGATGTGAGAGTTTGAGTATAACATCAGAAGTGATGAAGAGTGTTTTGTGTGAGTAAAGACACTAGAGAAGACAAACCCAGTGACAGTAAGGTTTCCACATCTGAATTAGGGAGCTTTGGGGGTGTTTTGGTTTTGTGGTAGTTCTTACTTCTTCTGCTCTCCTGCTTTGACCATTCAGGATTATCTGTGTATGGAGTTCATATGTCGTTTGGTCTCTGAGATACCCGAAACGTTATTTTAATTCTGCCCTTGTAATTTGGCAGAGTTGGCAGCATTCTTAAAGTAAAACTGTGCAAATTCCAGTTGTTTTTGCAGAGCTTTGCCTAAGGAGAAATATTTTTAAAATACGATATAATGAAAGCTCCAAACAAACAACAGAACTCAGACCAAACCACCATAAGTACCTTTTAGCTCCCAGTTCCAACCTTGGGACGTCATTAGCTTTTGCATATTTTGGGGTCAGTTCTCAATAAGAAGGGAGGTGATTCTAATCTTTCTGATAAACCACCAAAAAAGTGAAGGTGACTATTTCTGCTAATACCTACCTTTCAAATGCAAAATGATTGGACAGTGTTCACATTTCCCCTGGTGTTCAGAGAGGCATAAGGCAGTAGAAATAGTCAAGATGACCCCTGGAGCCCTGGGCTTCAGCCCGTGGTGAATTCCTGGGCGTTGCTTCTGCTGTGCCACTGCCTTCCCTTGCACAAGCACTGCCTGAAGTCAGGAGCAGATGAAGATGTTGCAGATGTTCAGTTAAACAGGGAGAGTTTGAAGGTGATGCTGTGAAACAACTTAACATTGGATCTGATGGGTTTAGTTTTGTTTTCAGATAGCTGTTGAAAGCTGCCCAACCATGGAGGGGGTGGGTCCATTGTGCTGTGCTGTGCTCTGCTATCTTCCTTTTTCACAGGGGTCTGGCTAACGGTGTAGAGAACTGCTCTTTTTGGTAACCTGAATAGTTTTAATATCCACATCTCAAATTTGAGCAGCCTAAACCTTTTCATTCTCAAGGCTGAGAGAAGATTTAGCTCATGAGAACAGCTTCTTAATTGTTTCCTTTTAGAACACAATAATTGCTCCTGGGAAGCTGCTGAATTTCTGCACCAATTGAAACATGAAATAGAGATACGGTTGATCTAAATTAATATGTCTGGGTTTGTTTTTAAATTTATTTTATTTTACTTAAAGAGGAGGAGGTATGCTTTTTGTGGGAGGCTTGGGGTCACCTGGCAAATGTGGAGGGTCACAAAGGGCCTGATGTGGCAATACTGAATTACAGATGCTGTGGCTGCATTTTGGGCTGACCAGGTGGACTCCACTACTCTATGTTCAGGGCACAAAATATCCCTCAATTCCTTCAAAGAGCATTTTGGGAAAGCTGTTGTTTGGGGTTTTTTTCTGTCATCTTCCCCCATTGCAAACATCCTAAAGAAAAATTGCCATTGTCAGCCGAAGTGCTTCTTGAAACGTTTTATTCTCCTGACATGTAAGCATGGGTTGGCAAAGACCTGTGTCTGGCAGATAGTATACAATAATTTTGAAAAAAGTGCATTTGTTGTCTGTTCCTAGACATGAGGTATGAATGAATGTGTGGTAGCATACAAATTGCAGGATAGGCACATGAACCTGCAGTCTTTGTTTGATTAAGAACTCTTAATACAGTGTGAGGTATGTGATCTTGCCGGTTAAAGGGGTTCTTATGGTTCCAAAGTAGTATATGAATCTCCATTGTGTTGTTAATATGCAAGTCATCTGAAACAGTCTCTGCTCTACTTAGTAATATTTGTTGAGTATTTATCGAGAAATTAATTTTAAATTTTTAAGGTGGGGTTTTTTGGGGCATCTTTTTTTGGTTTGTCTTTAATTCTAAGAGAGAATTTGGGGGAACGTTTAATCCTTTCTTGGGTAACACTATGAAGTGTCAGGACAAGTGAAAGAAATGCAAAAGAAGAGAGTTGGCTGTAAGCTGACTTCACCAGTACAGCATAAATGCCAGGTTTGTGAACAGAATCACAGAATATCAGGGATTGGAAAGGACTTGAAAGATCATCTAGTCCAATCCCCCTGCTGGAGCAGGAATACCTAGATTAGGTCACACAGGAACATGTCCAGGTGGGTTTTTAATATCTCCAGAGAAGGAGATTCCACAACCTCCCTGGGTGGCCCCTTCCAGTGTTCAGTCACCCTCACTGTGAAGAAGTTTTTCCTCATATATAAGTGGAACCACCTATGTTTCAGCTTGCACCCACTGCCCCTTGTCCTATCATTGGATGTCACTGAAAAGAGCCTGGCTCCATCCTCCTGACACTCACCCTTTACATATTTATAAATGTTAATAAGGTCACCCCTCAGTCTCCTCTTCTCCAAGCTAAAGAGACCTAGCTCCCTCAGCCTTTCCTCGTATGGGAGATGCTTCACTGCCTTAATCATCGTTTGTAGCCCTGCCCTGGACTCTCTCCAGCAGTTTCCTGTCCTTCTTGAACTGAGGGGCCCACTGAGGTCTTTCAAGTGCTCAGAACATTTTTTGTGGTATTTCAGATACAGACTAATGTAAAGAATATTCTGGGTGAGACAGGGATTTCAGCCCATTGTAGGCTATTTCTTCATTCCTCTTGTGACAGTTTTCCCCCCGGGGACTATCTCTAGGCTTCTTCCTGCTGCCACAGACCTTATTGGTGAGAGTGGCTGTGAATTGGGGTCCGTTGCTGCTGTGGGGGCCACAGTGGTCAGCGAACCCCTGTGCCTGCCCTGTCACTTAGCAAGAGGAGAGATGAGTTTGGGGTAAAAGTCGGTATAGCCAACTAATGTACTGGAAGAAAGCCCCCAACAAGTTGTCTCAGTTGTGTTGTCTGATTTCTTGCCCCCCATAAGCGTGATAATAGTTTGTATTAGAGATTGCCAATCCACTCTGATTTTCAGCTGAGTGGGCACATTGCTTTCCAGCAGCTCAGGTGCAGTTGCTAAAAGGATGTCACTGGCTGGGTAGCCTGAAGACTTGAATGAAATTGGCAGTGCTTTCTACATACTTCTAGTTCTACACCCTGCTGACCTGATGGTGGCTGTGCCTTGGAGTCACCTCCTGTGACTGCTGACCCTGCGGCTGTAATATGTACAAGTTCTGCACCACCAGGAAGCTGCCAACCCTGCTCACTGCAGCCGCAGGGAAACTTTCTCTGCCTGAAAATAAGAGCAAAGTTAGTTTGACACATGGTGCAGCTTCATGATGGGTTTGAGGTAGTCGAAGGACACTTCTGCTTTCTTGTCAGCTGCAGCTGGGTGGCCCCAAAGGTGCTGACCAACAAAATCGTAAAGAAGGTTCCTGTGCTGGCTCACTGACAATACTGAAGAGGTTGGAAATGTGGATGGAGGGAGAGGGAGACCAAAAGGTGTTTGGGCATCAAATACTGCACAGGAGCTAATCACAAAGCCCTGGAGATTCCCACAGCAGCTGTGCCATGAGGTAACAGCGGGGAAATGTAGCTCTGCTCATAGAAGTGTGCATAGCCCCAAAGAGCACAGGAGTAGGGTGAGTAGTGGAATTTACCCTCACCTTGAAGAGCAAGCTGAACACTATCCCTTGGCTTGCAAGACCTGTGCAGGATGTTGTGCTGAAAGGGGGAAGTGAAACACAAATGCAGAGACATGAGCAGGCAAACACCATGCAGTGTAAACAGACCAGTTGGACCCGATGGAAGGCTCACAGTCTGGTCCCTTACATTTAATCTCCTGTAGATTGAGACAGTTTGATAATCAACGTGTTGTGCAATACTTCAATTTCCGTATTTTTCCAACCGCAAACAAATAGTCCTTGTTCAGTTAGACCATGTAATACTGGCAAGTTATTGTTAACCCGTGGCCCTTCATCTTAAGGGAGCATAGCCTAAACAGAAGGGCTTTTGTTATAGTAAGAAGGGGGTGGGGGGAAGCAATGATAGTTATTGCACATTACTGTGTGAGAAGTAAAGTAAGATTTTAGTCTTACTAGAGGGGGACTGAAGTCCCCTAGAGAGACCTGTAATGAGGACCCAGGTGGAGAGGCTTCGGACACACCTCAGGACTGAGCCTTTGTGCTTGTGTGTGATGAGTCTAACAAGGAGTGGGTGAGATTATGAACTGCGTGGGTGTGCTTGCACCATATTTTCAAGCAGTGCATGGGACTGGAAAGTCTCTGCTTCCAAGTACAAGAGGTAGGGGTCTGTTTAAAACAAAAAGAAGATTTGCAGTTCAGACGTTCCATAGGCTCAGGTCAGTAAAAATATTTGTGCTGTTTGCTGTAGGAAGCCGGTAACAGTGGAGGAGACTGTTAGTAACTTGTGCTGTGTAATCCTGAGCTCAGGTAACACAACCATCAAACTTGTTTTGAGTGTTTGTCTGACACGGGGTTGTGGCTGCTTAGAAAAATAATGCATAATGCAAATGAGCTTCTTTTAATAGCGCAGAAAACTAGGGCAAAAGAGAAACACGGGAGTTCAACTCTCAGTGTGTCTTGAGCTCAAATACGAGGCGTTTCTCTGGTGGTATTTTTGTTGTGTTTTAACCTCTTTTGCTGTGCCTGCTTTCTGTTACTCTTTTAGCCTGGATGAAGGGTGTGAGCTGAGCTGTTTGCTTTCCTTTGACCCAGAGCCGGATGGTGATTAACTCCTGCAGTGAATTTAATTGCTGCTCTGGGAGTTTCTACTTTTAGATAGGCTTCTCTCCATTGCAGTTTGAATCTGGCATGAATCCTCAAAACTGAGCTTTTACAGTAGCTTTTGTAATTGTTTTATATCAAACAGCAGCAGAAGACACTAGTGGAATGTGTTGGCTGTAAGCTTGCATGTTTTCATGCATGCTGTTAGCGTGTTGACGTCGAGGGAGGAGAGTGGGCATTTGTCATGGACTTTTCTTGTTGCAGTACAGATTCAGCCCTCACTCTGGTTTAACTTCTCCTCTCTTCTAGTACACCACTCGTCTGCCAAAGAGCCAGCACACCTGAACGCATTTCCTGAGCACCCATCCTCCCAGAATTACCTGAGACCCAAGAGGCAGAGACCTCAGATGCTGAATCTGAGCAGTACTGAGATGTCCGGGGTGCTCAGACCAAGGCCAGCAGGTCTAGACAGCCCCTCAAGCAACCGCTATGCTGGAGACTGGAGTAGTTGTGGGGAGAACTACTTCTTAAACCCAAAAGACTGCCTGAGTGAAGCAGACTACGATGACGTCCCTTCAGAAGACACAGAGAGCGGGGATGACAGTGGCAAAGCCGAGGAGCCCGATGGCTTGGTCAGGCACCCGCAGCCTGTCCCCAGAGAGGACACCTTTCAGAGCTACTTGACAATGCAAGCGATAGACTCAGCTGTGGACCACAGAGCAAACCTCAAAGACCTGCAGGAAAGTATTGATACTCTGATAGGAAACCTGGAAAGGGAACTCAACAAGAACAAGCTAAATATGAGTTATTAAATCCTGTCCTGCACGATGCCTCCTTCCTAGTGCCTCTGTGCCCTTTGCAGGGCATCCCACTGCCGTGTGAGGAGAAATGGTGCCCGTGAACACCCTGTGGTAAGGCCACAGCCCACCTTGAGTTAACACATCTTAAACCATTCCGTTACATTTCTGCCTTTTTGCTAGAAGGAGGTGTTGGCCTGATCCTGGCGTTGGAGACAACCGTGGAGAGTGTGAGGTGAGACCACATAGTGGCGTTTCTCCCTAAAAATACAATGCACTTAGGTGGTCTGGGCAATACCTGGCAGAAGATAAAGCAACCTCTCTGCTGTTGGCAGCAGCAGAACTCCTCATTCCTAGCTCCGGTACAGATCTTCCTCTTGGAGGAGGATGAACGCTGCTTGGCCTGAGTTTTGCAGCATGGACTTCAGATAGACTCGTTTTGCTATATATGCAATGGCTGCTATGAAAAATGCTTAATATATATATATAAAATATTTATATATAAAGTTTTAATTGTACAAATATTAATGTATTCCTGTATTAACACTTTTCAATAATTATTTAAACAAGCAAAAATTAAATATTTTTCTAACCTTGTTTGTATATATCTATGGATAAATGAGTATGTGTCTGGTAGCCACCTTTGGAAAGGACAGGTCTCTCAGAGTTACGAAACGTCCCTGTTTCTAGGAAGACGTGTTCAGCGATGCCAGGACGAAGTTACCCCTCGGGTAACACAGTGTTCGATTTATGCACAGAGATGTGGCCAGGGAGAAGGCAGGGTGAATGATTAATGTACATGACCTTGTGTGTTGCAGGGACATCAGTTTGCAGGTGTTGACTGTTAACTGTCTCTCACACACCCACTACACTTTCTCTATTTTTGGGGTGGGGGCATTCTTGTTTTTTCCTCCATGTTTGTTTCATGTGTAAAGAAAGTCAGGAATGTATTTACTTTTCAAGAAGTACTTCTGATTTGTCTTTGTAACCTGTTACTTTATTCTTGACATTTCAACACCTCCCCCCGTCCCCCTTTCCCCCCCCCCATATTTTCATATATTGTTGTTGAGGTACCTTTGTCTGGCTGCTGGTAATTAGATGTGTTTGAGCGCTCTCTGAAGGTCTGTGGCTGCGGAGATGCAAGACTCAAATTCTGTGCAAAGGCAGTGACTTCTTTTCTCTGAATCTTTTTTTAAATTTTATTTTATTTTTTAAATGTAATCTCCCAAAAATGGAAGCCTGATTTATTACGTAATGTTGAGTTGGTTGCGTGATGTTACTCATGGGAAGTTTGAGTGGGATTGCAGCTCCCTGTGACCTTGTTAGATTCAGCTGTAGG
>VZTM01002037.1:0-41207 GCA_013400555.1 Jacana jacana | reverse complement strand
TCATATATGTTGCCAGGGAGTACTCAAAATGTCTTCGGTTTTCCCTCAGGGAGATAGCCTGCTGGCTGTCCTTATAGCATTGANGTGGAAATATGTGAAACCTGGACATGGTCAGCAAAGATTTTGAAGGGGGTAGCTTTGCAAATAACTACCTACCATACTGGCTAAAAGGCAGATCTGAAACAAGATACCCAGATGCTGGAGCTGGGACTCAGGAACATTGCAAGCAAAACAGTACTGCTGGAAGCTATCACCCCAAGGGAAATGAAAGATGAAGCCTGGGTGGTGAGGACAAAGTGGGCACACCATGTAAAGAATAAGCCTACATGGTAGTTTGGCAAGGGAAACATGGAAATTGGCATAGCGCTGGACAAACAGTTATATAGCAGTTGTTTCTCATGAGTAGTAGCCAAGGGCTTTGATTCACTAGTCTCAAACAACCATTGCTAACTACGTGGCCCACACATACGATACCCACAGTGGGGTAAGCAGTTTGCTACTACAGCCAGAAGGGCACCTCTGTACATTGTTTTCCCAATGAGACAGAAGTGACTAAGACACCTTGTTGCATCAGTACAAGCCATGCAGTTCTCCAAGACAGTGTCAAATCGATTTTGAGATATCCATATTAAAATCTTACTATTTTTCACAAGTGGCTTGTCAATATGTGGGTAGCGTCTCATGTCAACACACCACCAGAACTTTGCAAAAATCCCAGAAGCACATGTGATGAGATAATGTGATCTGGTTATAATGGAGATAATGAGATATTCTTTGCATATTAAAGCAGAGCTGGGCCCTGGGCTTAGTTCTTAGCTTCTTCCATTTTCAGATTGCATAAGTCTTGACAAACACTCCCAAATCTGTACTGTACATTCCAGGGGCCGTGTGCTCCAAGCTTAATGCTACGAGCTCTCCAGGTTCTCCTGTAATTCAAATGGGATGGAATCACTGTTGAGAGACAACTTAGGAAATTGCTTTTGTCTCTCAGCATGGGGAGCACAGAGAGTGCTTCTGGTAAATGCAAGGTTATGTGAATTGGGCTGAGGAGTGGATGCTCAGGGGAACACTCCCAGGACAGCTTATTTCACTCAGCATCCTATGCTGTCCTTGTTTTTTCTCTTAACATCCTGTCCTGATACTCATCTGAACACAGGATGAACACTGGACCCTGTTGCCTGTACCAATTTCTCCAAGGAAAAAGCAGGTTGGAGGGAAGCTGAGGTACACTCCAGGCAGGCCCTAGGCAGGTAGTTAATGGATATACCGTGATACACATCTTGTACCCCATCTAGAAGTGCTCCAAAAGTACAATTTAGTTTTATTCCCCTGAATTCGATTTCTTAACCTAAGACTCTTCACATAAAATAAAATAGCGTCTTTAAGCATCCAAAACCATTTTATTTATCTGTTGTATGGAAAATCAGAAATTATACTCAAGAAGAACCTGTGTATAATCAGACCACAGACTTGTTGGAACTTGTCTTGGAGACACTTTGAGAACACTGAATAAGGCTAAAGTGGAAACCAACAGTGACTGTCCTTTGATTAAGACTCAATGAGCCAAAACCAACCAAGTTCCCAGGCTTCCAGCAGTGGAAAGGTACATCTTTCCATCATCACTTGGTACCTAATACCTAACTGCACTTTGACTATGGTTCTGGTGTGCCCACAGCCAGCAGTGGATTTAAACTACCCAAGACATGTGTCTTTCCATCATCACTTGGTACCTAATACCTAACTGCACTTTGACTATGGTTCTGGTGTGCCCACAGCCAGCAGTGGATTTAAACTACCCAAGACATGTGTCTTTCCATCATCACTTGGTACCTAATACCTAACTGCACTTTGACTATGGTTCTGGTGTGCCCACAGCCAGCAGTGGATTTAAACTACCCAAGACATGTGTCTTTCCATCATCACTTGGTACCTAATACCTAACTGCACTTTGACTATGGTTCTGGTGTGCCCACAGCCAGCAGTGGATTTAAACTACCCAAGACATGTGTCTTTCCATCATCACTTGGTACCTAATACCTAACTGCACTTTGACTATGGTTCTGGTGTGCCCACAGCCAGCAGTGGATTTAAACTACCCAAGACATGTGGCTGATTTTGGCAGCACTTTCTCTCTCCTCTAAACCTGACTCTCCTGTCAGCCTTGAATTCTCAGAATCAGAAGAGAACTCCTCTCTTTTCCCCACAAGCCAATTCAAAACTGTTCTCACGCAGTTTTCACTGTCTCTGTGACCTCTTAGGCAGCAGAACCATCTGTGTTTTGCTCTGATTTGGGGGAAAATCACTTCATAGTCATTGAGGTAAATTCTTTGACTGGTGGCTACAGACTTGCATGTTTCTCTGTGCACTGAACTACTGAGATTATCAGCTGCATCATTAGAAAAAGTAACTGAAATACATATACTTTAGACAACTCCTTAAGCGTGTGATCCAATGCACATCAATAAATTCCTCCAGCAAATGTCTTTATAGTGAGAGAGAGATAGGAGCAAGATACAGCCTGGTTATGTCCACAGCTATTGAAAGGCTTGGTCAGCCCCAAATGTTGAGGTACCCAACCTCCGTCAGGTTATCACAGTGAAGCTAGGATAGCAGAAGGGATCATGTTTTCTATGGCAAGGAGTAAGACCATCCATTTGACCATCCATCTATCATTTATCCTTATCTATCTGAAGATAAATATCCTGTCCCTTAGCTGAATGTGTATGGAGTTATCAAAGAAAAGGGTCTGTTCAGATTTTTATCTTGTGATCCTGCTATTAAGTGTGGAGTGTGGGGGGTGGGGGGTAAATGTGTGTGCATGCAAACTCACTGCAGCATTTCCTCTTGGTTTGGTAGCAGGCAGGCAGAAAGACACAAAGAGATGCTCTGTCAAGGCATACACAAGCCATTGCAGAATAGCCGACTTAGTCCAGCTCTGAGAGTCAGACAGGATGAGTTCATCTCCACTAGACTGTCAAGAAGTACAAACAATATTGACTCTTCAGAGTTAATCTGATGAAAACCCAATTGCAGAGTAATGACAGGACAAACACAGGGCCCCTGCCACAGGCTCTGGGAGAAAGATGCAATGCTTTCATCACTCTAGGCCTGAGAAACGTGGGGCTGTTAGCCCCCAGGGCAGAGGAGAGCAGAGACATCTGGATGACTTTGCATGGTATCAGCCTGGATCCAGCAGGACTAATGAGCTTTGCATCAGGTACTAGCCAATGCCTTCCTGCACTTCTGCACTGTACTCCTCAGCACTCCGGAGTCCTGGGCTCAGACACAGCTCTGGGTTAATGGTTTAGCTTTGGGCTCCAAACCCACCCAGACATGGCTACAGTTTGATGATTTAAGTATCTAGGACTCAAAAGTAAATGCATGCTTGCGATGCAGAGGCCCTACTTCTCAAAGTTGATGGTAATTTGGAAAGAGTTTAAATGAGGAGCGTTTTCCTCATACAGTCTTTGACACAATCCGTCTTCAAAACACACACCAACAAAATGAACTTGATCGCCTCAGTGACTGTGAGACATTCTCTTTGCATTTGGAATTAAGTTTTCTAGCCAGTGACTGTCAAACAGAAAAGCATGTGGTTCACACACTATCATGATTTTTTTTTCAACTGGAGACAAAACAGCAGCATTTTCAGATGGAGTTAACTCCACATTAAACACAATTAATTCTTTTTATGTGCCTCTAGAAATGATGAAATAAGTTTTCATTTCCATAATACACCCTCACTTCAGAAGCATTAGAATGCGTGCCAGCTCTGTGTCTTTTGAATAATGAAATCACCATGTTTGGTATGAAAACATAGATTACAGCAGTTTAATTAAGACAGTTCTGGAAAAGTGAACAAATATCAGAGCAAATGTTCATCATTAAATGAAAGGCAAATTGCTATATTTTGTTTGGGTAGTTTATATATTTGGCAGAAAGACATATCCTAGACAAAGACAGCTTTCCTCCTGCTATTCCTAGAGTGGAGCTGTACTTAAAGGTGCAGGCAAGATGGGTTTTAATCACAATATTGGCCTAATCAAGTGTAGCTTGGAGCAGGAGAGAAAGTATATAGTATCTACTATTGGGACCGGTGCTGTTTAACATCTTTGTTGGAGACATGGACAGTGGGAAAGAGTGCACCCTCAAAAAGTTTGCCAAAGACACCAAGCTTGGTGACACATTCAACATGCTGGAAGGAAGGAATGCCATCCAGAGGGACCTGGACAGGCCTGAGAGGTGGGCTAGTGCAAATCGCATGAAGTTCAACCAAGCCACGTGCAGGGTCCTGCATCTGAGACATGGCAAGCACTAATACCAGTTGGACAGAGAATAGCTGGAGAGCAGCCCTGAGGAGAAGGACTTGGGAGTGATAGTAGATGAGAAGCTCAACATGAACCAGCAGTGCGCACTGGCAGCCCAGAAAGCCAGTCACATCCTGGGCTGCATCAAAAGAAGCATGGCCATCAGGTCGTGGCAGGTGATTCTACCCCTCTACTCTGCGCTCATGAGACCCCACCCAGAGTAGCGTGTCCAACTCTGGACTCCGCAACACGGGAAGAGGTTCAGGGGAGGGCCACAAAGACGATGGCTGTAGCACCTCTCCTATGAAGACAGGCTGAGGGAGCTGGGGTTGTTCATCCTGGAGAAGAGAAGGCTCCAGGGAGACCGTATAACAGCCTTCCAATACCTGAAGGGAGCCTACAGGGGAGATATTGAGAGACATGAGGAAATGTAGTATAGAACAAGGGGTAATGCTTTTAAATTGGGAGGGGGAAGATTTAGTTTAGATACTAGAAAGAAATGCTTTCCTGTGAGGGTGGTGAGACACTGGAACAGGTTGCCCAGGGAAGTTGTGGATGCCCCATTACTAGAGGTGTTCAAGGCCAGGCTAGATGGGGCTTTGAGCAATGTGGTCTAGTGGGAGGGGTCCCTGCCCATGGCAGGGGGATTGGAACTTGATGATCTTTAAGGTCCCTTCCAACTATATGATTGTATAGAATCATTCTATGATTCTATGATTCTATACTTAGAAATAGTCACTCTTTCTTGTCTAAATGTTGGGAAGTCTTGCTCTCTTTCACTTTTCAGCACAGATGAGGAAGTCGAGCTGCTTACATAAGAAGGTATATTAGAATTATAATTCAAGCTGGTGAAATCCAGATTTCTTATCCTGGGGGGACCTTCAAGGCATTGGCACTTGGTTTCATCCTATATTACAAAAGAAAAATAAAAAAGTACTTCGCTTTCACTGTTCTTACATATTTTGTTTCAGCTGTCACTCTGAAAAGAATGAGTGTAATAATAAAGTCAAACTGACACATTACAGTCTTTTATCTAACAAATATTTTGATATTTTTTCACAAATATTTTGACACAGCCACAGTATACAACCATGAATTAATTTCATTTCTTTCAAGAAACATTTGCTGACAGAAAGCTGTTACATTTAGAATAGTTGACAAGCTTTGATTAGAAATTAACTGATCTATTAGTGGTGAATGAACAGATGTATTTCTCCACCAGTGACACATGGCCAGGCCCTGGAATGCTTAAACCTCACCTAGACCTGGAAGATATCTGGTAATAGAGAGATGCTTCCATGCACAGGAGACTGGGCTTTCCCTGGATCAGTCTGTCCCTGTGGAGTGGACTTCTCCAGAAGGGATAAAGATTCACACCACCATCTGCCCTAACAATTAGCCCTTCATCCTTGACTACCTAACTTCTGCTAATGTAACTGTGAAAGGAGGAATAAAGAAAAGGAAGGCAAACGATATTTCATTTCCCCCAAGTGTCTGTAATATCTGTGATTTAATATTCTTCAAGTTTCTTACTGCCTCAGCAAACTCTTTCCAAAGTATTCAAAAAAAATGGATTGACTGCAATTGACTCCTCCCCAGTCTGTGATTGATCTTGTTGTTTTCTCCTCTGTTTGTTTGCTTGGCTTTAGATGCCTTTACACTTTAAGGCCCTCAAGGTACACAGCCATTGTCTGTCACACCCCATTTACCACCGATCTTTGTGATCATCAGTGATACTACCTAAACAACAAAGACGACAGTAAGAACAAAGTCAAGCAAAGAGAAAAGGAGCCCCCGGCTGCCCAGAGAATGAGTGGAAACAAAGGAATAGTGAGGAAGGAAGCGAGGGCTGAGGATATCAGGCTGTTAAAAATTCCCTAATCCTGACCTTCCAGGTGGGATGCTGGTCCCCTGGGGTGAGCTGGGGATCCAGCTGAGGTACAGAGCTGTTGTACAACTGGATCTTTCACCAGGGGGACACAAGGGCTTCAAGGTTTCCTGGAGACATTGGACTCTATTTGCACCCACCTTCAGTATGGGCACTTAATGAAGGTGGCCAGCCTTCACTGGCACTATGATCTGTGCAGGCTGCCTCAGAGGACGGAAAGATATATCTTCCAGCTGGGCACCCCAAACTTGAAGGGATAAATTGGAGCCAGCCTGGCCAGTGGGCAGCTTCCCACCTCCAAAGACATGCACCCACAGCTGCAGCCACAGGTGGCACTGCCCAGTGCAGACAGCAGAAGCTTTCACTGAAATTCTGTTCACAGCTGCAGGACAAAAGCAGGAAGCTTTCAGAAAAGAGGACTTTCTCTTGCCACGTTAGTGGCATAGTATAGTAAAGGCAGGCCACAATCTCTATCAGTGTTCTTGGGTGTATTAAATGAACATAATCAAATGTAATGCAAAGTAATAGGATGAAATGAAGCACTGTTCAAGTACTGGGAAACCACCACCCCTGAGAAAACAAATGAAAGATTTTCTCAAAAACCTCTTTTAAATGCAAAGTCACGATTTCTCTTTCCCTCTGCAGGGTTGGTAGTTCAGATGAGATCTGATTGCTACCACGGTATTATGGAATGCTTGGTATTCCACCATAAAAAAAAAAACAACAAAAAAACGAGAAAATCCCTTTAAGAAAACGGGGGTTAAATACTTAAAAAAAAAAAATAAAAAAAAATCCATCAACCCAAGCACTACAAAACTAAAAAAAACCCAAAAGCCTCAAAGATCATAATGAGCAGACACCAAAGACCAGCAGAAGTGTGGAAATGGACAAATGGCCCTAGCCACTCCACTGGTCTGTCCTTACCTATTGTCTATTGTGTCATTGTGAAACACAGTGGAATAGAATACAGTTCTGATTAAATCAGCATCAAAGACCACAGAGATACACCCTAATTAACCCATTCTGAATGGTTACAGGCAGGGATAATCAAGGCTGAAAGATGCACTGAAAACAGCTGCTCAGGAGTGACTAGGACAAATATCAAAATGAGGAAACCTGTGGAAAAACTGAGAATGATGAGAAAGCCATGGTAATGAAACAGCAATAATAGCAATCTTATGACTTTCAGCCCAAGGGAACCCACAATATTTTGCAGTGTACAGAGAAACTAATTAAGAGAGGTCATTCTACACAGCACTGAAATGGAGCTGCCTTTTGTGTAGGTATCTGGTTGCTAACAATTATTAAAAGCACAACAGCAATGGTAGGTAACTGCTAGAAATATGAAAGAAATTAGAAGTATAAAATAACTGCTCGAAGTATAAAATAAATGAGAAGTATAAAATAATACCAAAGCCATCTGAAGTGTCTGGTAGACAGGTCGCTCAGCGTGGGTTCAGGTTTGATTAGGAAGGCAGTTCAAGTTTATCCCTTCAAAAGCTGTGCTGGTAGGAACCAGGCTCTCTGAAGTATGAAATGCAGAGACGTCTGTGCCTGAACTATTCTCCCCGGCTCCTTTTACACACAGCAAAGGCAAACAGTACTTTTAGGACACAATTCATGTGATCAACCACAGCCATTTATTTTAAAAGGAGATTAATCACATCCAAACATTATAATCACATCCTGGCTGTAAAGGGAGCTTAGACAAGTAGTTTCAATGTGAACAGCTTTATTGTAAATTTCTTTGTTTGTCAGATGAAGGCCACTTGATGTACACAGACACTAGATGTTGTGCTCACACCAAACTTTGCTCGGTTGATTTATTTTCAAAATTAAGGTATTGGCAAGGTAGCAATTTGTATGCTTTTCTGGTCACTGTTTAAACTAAAAGTGATGCCCATATTCTTCTGCGCTCTTCACCCTCTTATTTCTTGGCATTGTAACGTTCTCTCTTCCCTTTCCTATGGACGTTCATGTTTTGCAGGTGGGAGTGGTTCTCTTAAGTGCCAACCCATCCACCCCTCCTTTTTTTGTTGGTTTTTTTTTTTCCCCTTTACTTTGAGTTTAAGAATCAAGGTAGTAATTACCTTGAAGGGCAGAGCCAACAGCAAGGATTGCCAAGGCAAATCTGAGCAGACATACAGGGAAATAAGGAGAAATCTGGTAGGCAAAGTTTTTGGAAGAAGAAATAGCTGCAGCAGAAAGATAAGCTTTCTAGAACAAACCTCAAGGTGGTTCAGGAATAAGCTGTGATTTTAACAGGCCACGTTACTGAATTGGAAAAACTACATCTAGCCTAGACCTGCTTTGATACTTGTGCTTTTGTTCTTCCAAAAAGGAAGAATTATATGTAAAAAGCAATACCTATACATATTCTGTGAATATAATGAACTAGTTAAATAATAAAAGTGACAATACTGACATGAGAAATAATGGCTTTAGTGGCTAGCATAATACTTGGCAACATGGAAGAATTACTCATTTCTTAAAACTATTTTTGAGAGCTACTATTTTCTCTGAGCTTCATCTTTTCAAGGAGATTTGTAAGTGAACAATTATGCTCAATGTTCAGAAGAGACGCAAATGACTACCTAGGTATTGCCCCCGAGTAGCTAATTCTGAAAATGCAAGCAGAAGTACCGCAGAAAGAACCTTCTGCAACATCTTTACATTCAAACCTTTATATTCTTCTACAGTTAGAAAAAAAACCCTTTTGTTTTGTAGATGGACATAGTAGATCTCTCCTAAATATATACCTATATGTATTGTCCAGCAGCTAAGTTATCCTCTCAGAAGTCTTGCTGCAAATGGATGAAATTCATTCTATAAAAAGACACCATAAAACTGAACCATATTCTGTAAGGTAGGGTGCAATGAGAAAGCAGATACAATGCAATGTGGAAGTCTGTCAAGAAGCAGCATTTTGGAGACTCAAGAGGGTTTTTTAAAGTGTATTCAGAACAGATGGTATGACAGGTCCATGTCCTCTATGTAAGAGAGATCAGAAGCTGGAAGACTGGTGTGTTTTCAACTCATCAGGTTTGGACCATCTGGCTATGGTGAGAGATTCTGAACCAAGCAAATCCAGGTTCTCAGAGCACTCACAAGTCAAAGTATCTCAGTCCTCTCTGCTTTTTACAATGAATCCAAGCAAAAGCCACCAGTTCACCTTTACTTCATTCTATCAGTCAAACCTGTCTCCAAATACTCTGCTTTTTCTCCTCATTCTTGAGGCTCTGTGCAATTAGCATCATCATTAAATAGCAATTTACCAGTTGCATCCTGCTTCACAGTATTTAAGCACTCTTACAAGCTTTCCTTAATCACTTCTTTCCTGAAAAAAATCTTGGGACCATTGTCATCACCATTTTACAGATGCTGCAACCAATCTCTGACATCTCTGACAGTGACATGCTCAATACTACAATAGAAAACAATATCATAGGTAGGACTGAGATTCAGGAGTCTCTCTCACTCTTCTTTCAGGATTATGATCACAGGTTTTCTTTTTCCTATTAAAACTCCAACACGAGGAAAAGAAATTAAAACCACAGTCAGCATTGAGGACTAATTCACTCACAATATGAAAACTGTAAGGTATGAGGATGGTGTCACACACAGAAAATGGAATACTTGTCATGTGGCCCTTGGACTAGGTGAGATTTATCTCATCTGCTTCTGGAGATGAGGTTCAACAGTAGGTTGTAGACACCAAATGCAGAAAACAGCTCAAAAAGCCTGAGTGTCTAGCACCATCTGGGATGTCCTGTGGTTTCTGAGATATCTGCATGAGGCTGACCTGCTCTGCAACATCAACTTCAGCACAGCACCAACCAACTCTGAAAGAAGTCCCTGTTGTCCTGCTCATTGGGATTAGCTGCAGTCCTGGCACCACTGGAAAGGAGGAGCAGTCCTCCAGGCTTTATGGGTGATGTGGAGGACCCTGTGGTGATAGGAAGGGTGACAAAAGTCTGAGCAGAACAGCCAAATATAGAACAAAGTGGATGGGAAAGGAAAGCCTGCAGTCTATGAGAGAGAACGGTAGCCACATTGGGACCAGTGCATCTCCTCATTGCATGCATTGTGTGAGACTCTAGAGAGTCACCTTGGGCCAAACCCATGAATGGGATTTTGGCACCTAAAATGCTGGAATACAGTGCCTCAAAATAGGATTCACAGTTGACAGCCAAGTTTCGGGACAGGGTACAAAATCACCAGATTGATGCTGGTCTCTTCTCACAGGCAATTAGCAATAGAACGAGAGGGAATGGCTGCAAGCTGCAGCAGGGTAGGTTTAGGCTGGACATTAGGAAAAAATTCTTCACAGAAAGAGTGGTCAGTCACTGGAATGGGCTGCCCAGGGAGGTGGTGGAATCGCCATCCCTGACTGTGTTTAAGAGTAGATTGGATGTGGTGTTGAGGGATATGGTGTAGGGGAGAACTTTGTAGAGTAGGGCTGATGGTTGGACTCAATGATCCCAAGGGTCTTTTCCAACCAAAATGATTCTATGATTCTATCACTGAATCGGAAACTCCAAAGGGGAGGGAGCATTCTCCTTCAGATACAGGCACCTGCATGAAGCCAAGATCACCATCAGGCCCCTGTACAAAGGAAACCTATTAGGGCAGGGGCTGACAACTTCTTTGGTCTTTAGAAGAGGCTGGAGGGAGAGTCCTTGCCATTCCCATAAGGAATGAGAATTAATTCTCCCTTGCCTGGGAAGCAATGGGCCATGGTACCACCATGAAACTGAGCAGATTCCTGTATTTCTCTCTCTCCAAAACAGTGTCTTGGGCACAGAGATGGAAGTAAGCAGGGGAAGAAAAAGACATCCTTCATTTTTGCCTGTGATATAGAAACTTGAGATCTCTGGTGCTTGAAGGTGAGAGCACATCAGAGAGCACATATGCACATCACAGCATACGGCCCAGCAATTTCAGTGTCAGTATGCAGAGGAGAAATCTAGGGCTCCAGCTCCAGCTGTGCTCCCCGGATGGCAGTATCCCTGGGCAAAATTGTACATTGAGGGAGACACATAGGAGGTTCCACTTAAATATGAGAAAAAACTTCCTCACAGTGAGGGTGTCTGAACACTGGAAGGGGCTGCCCAGGGAAGTTGTGGAGTCTCCTTCTCTGGAGATATTCAAAACCCACCTGGACGCGTTCCTGTGTGACCTGATCTGGGTGTTCCTGCTCCGGCAGGGGGATTGGACTAGATGGTCTTTCAAGGTCCCTGCCAATCCCTGATATCCTGTGGTTCTGTGATTCTGTGAGTGAAACCAGGAATGCTACTGAGGTAAGTCGTAGCTTTGCCTCATCTGGACAAAATCCTCATGGAACTGAAGGTTAGAAAGTTAAATCCCACCCCACTCCCCAACCCAGAATTGTCTCTGCAGTTGTGACCCACAGGATCTGTCCATAGCAGATGTGGCTCAACCTCACAGGCCAATGCAAAACCAGTGATGGGTGTTCTGTTTGCTGCATGTAGGAGGTGCGCTGGCAGCCTCACACAACCACCGGCCAGCAGAGGTGTTCTCAGCCTGAACCTGAATCCAAAGTCTTAACTGCACCCTCAGCAATGGGGGAAACTCCCTTACAATCTGTGCCTATCTGGAAATAGCGAGTGTGCTGCTGTAACCGTAGTGGTCTAAATATCTTAAAGGGTTAAGAAGTGCCTTCGTCTATTAGACTAATTACTGCATGCAGAACACAAGACCTTCATAAGGGCTTTCTAAGTCCCTCTCTTCTCTGTTGCCATACACAAATCTCAAGCCAAAGTATGTTGTCATCCTTGAAGTATATTAATTTAGGTCAAAATTGAGATAAATGATCCTTTTTCAAGAAATTACACATTCTAGCGTAGCACTTGGTCTGAAGGCCAATTTACCTATGTTATAGTGTTCTGGGACCTCTAGAAAATTATCTCATATAATAACTGGATAGCAGCCCTAGAGAATTTTGATTTTGGCTAGGGTTACTGATACTTATCTCTGAATGATGGATTGGCTAAATTATACAATTCATATTTCTCAAAACTTTTGCTCATAAATCAAGAGGGATACAGCCTCTTATGTACTTCATCTAATGAAATATGGATTAGTCTGCAGGAAGATTTTTGGAAGTCAGTTAGATGGAAGTCAGTCTGTGTTTCTTCTCACCAGCCCTTTTTGTTAAAAAAAAGAAACAAGCAGGATACATCCATTAAGAAGGTATTAGCACAGGGACATTTATTGGAGTCAAAGTGGGAGATTGTTTTTCGCATATAAGCAGGCGAGTACCTGGTTCAGATTATAAACTGCTACTGAGGTGCAAAGTAATGGCCTAAGTGTCCTACTTATTGAAATCCTACCAACACATTAGGTACGTCTCCTTCACCAGAGTTTGTCCAACACGTCCCTGCCAATTGTAATGCTGTCAGTGTGTACTGACACTGCAGTGTTCACTCATACTTTGTGAAACCATTAACAATTACAAAATGAGGATACCCAGCTCAGCACACAGAGTGGTCATAAGAAGCTGGAGATTAATACAGTTTCAAGGCTGCTCTGTGTAAGCTGTCCAGCCCTCACTTTAAGGCATCTGAGTCTCACTTTCACATGGGTGTGACTACTGCCTTCAACTCGGGGAAAATCAGTACAAAAGCAGGGGCAAGTGAGGTCTCCCAAGAGACGTTCTCTCTGCAGGAAAGCAGCGTACAGCCCAGCTGTCAGGGTAGTGGCAGTGGTGGAAGCCTCACAGGAACAGCTCTCCTCTCTTGCCTGCCCTCTGAGAAGCTAGCTCTCAACCGCTTCCCAGGTGTCATGAGCTCCCATCTCCCAGCCCTTGACACTTTCCATATAGAGAAGAGACAGGGAGTGGGGGAACCTTTGAATCACCCCAGAGCAGTCAGCTTGGTCAGGCTATGCCAGTTACTGTGGGCTTTTCACAGGCACCACCAGAGCCAGGAGCTGGCCAGGGTGCAGGTAAAAAAGGTACTGACAGTGGTCCAGGATGGAAGAATATGGAGAAGAGGGGATGACACCTCCTGGAAAAGACAACAGCAAAGGAGGAAGGAATCTGTAGTGGAGGAAAGCAGATAAAGAAGCACCAAGGGAACAGTGGTCCAGAGCATAGTAGAGGATGTACACAGAGGCCAGGACAGACTGATGCCAACCCCTGCAGGTCCATTTCACAGTGGAGTGGAATGGTGTTAATTTACAAGAGTGGTGAAGTGGTGTTAATTTACAAGAGCTGTCATGTCCCAGGAAAATATTATGGGATATACTATGAAACCACTGCTCATACGGAGCAGGCCCTTACTCTGCCAGTGGCTCTGAGGACTAAAGCAAAGGTCACCCACACAGTAAAGCAGCACGGAGTAAGTAGCTCATCACAGTGGTTGGAAGCTGGAGAGGGCATATTAAAGAAGCAGCTCCATTCTCCTTAAAGGACATAATAGAGAGATAATAAAGATTTCCTGAGAGACCCAGCTAGAGATGTTAGAAGTGCACATTTCCAATTATCTGTTCATATGAAAGGTGACTGGTGGGTGTCACTCACAATCAGGCTTAGAGGAACAATGCTCTGTACCTTTGAGCATGACATTTCTTGTCAAATTTGGATAACAGAAGTATAATCACAGTGTTCATTCTTCCCAGGAAGCATATTTTTGTAATTTTTTAGATGCAAAAGATGTCCAAGTACAGTAGCTCATACCGCTCAGGCCCATGGCAATTTCTTTGTAAGGAAGTTTAGTAAAAAATAATACCGTGAGAATCCCCATATCTTTTATACTACAATTTGCTACTACAGGGAACAGTTCAAATTTGTTCCTCTCATCTCCGTGGATCTTGAGGTATCTATACCTAACATGTGATCACCAGCCTGGCTCTCTGAGAAGGATGGCAAAATGGTCTGAAGTCTGCTCCCTGATAATGAATAGCCATACTCAGCATCCAGTTGTCCCTGTACAGTTTTTTAGAAGGACACAGTAAAATCAGAGAATCTTGGAAAGAGGAAAGGGCAATTTTTAATAACTTTCTTTTTCTGCTTTTATCTCTTATCATTGGCAGTTCTCTGGTGCATTTGAAAATAGTGTGTACTGCAACGTTAATATAAGATCCTCTGAAGTCTGGTCATGGATTTAGTGTTCAAGCCCTGAATCACAGAATCATAGAATCGTCTAGGTTGGAAAGGACCTTTAAAATCATCGGGTCCAACTGTCAACGTAACACTGCCAAAACCACCACTATACTATGTCCCGAAAGACCATGCCTACCTGTCTTTTAATGAATGTGTTCCTAAAGACTCTCTTAGAGGGAAAGTGAATTCCAAGTTTGTTTCATTGTTTTCTGCTCTCCTCCTCTCCCTCTCCATCTCTTCCTAAGAACTTGACCCGGTATTTATTTTTAACTTAATTATTTGCTATGTGATGCTGCAGTTATTTACACACACAAAACTGCATGGAGTCAAACACTACGTGCAGCATAGACCATATGTAAACTTCTTATAAGGAGTCCAAATTTCAGGACTGAATGCAAATGCAAGTGTTCACCAGAGCACGACTTCTACCAAGAATAAAGAACAGCATTAATGAAGAAAGTTTTTCTCAAAGAATTAAGTAAAGGGTAAAAGGAATAAATGACAAGGCTGACATTTTAATAGAGAACTTCCCTTCTGAGTCACAGCTGTGGGTTGTGAATTGCGTTGGGCTTATAGTCAAAGGGTGTTGATTAGTTTTTCCTTATTGCTCAGTAACATGTGCTATTTAACACACTTCGTTCATGCCTCCATAAGCCATTTCTTTCTCATTTTTGAAAGATTTTCCTTAGATAACAGGTGCCCTTGAAAACATCTAGAATTAAATAAATAAATAAATAAATAAATGAAAACAGAATAGTAAAACAAAAATGGCATTCACCCAGAAAAGTGTGAAGTTTTCCACCAAGCTAGAGAGGCCTTTCTCTGCCATTTCTACATATAATTTATTGCCTGTTTTTGACAGAAATGGATACACAATAGGCTGGAGAGTGGGTGTAGATAGACTAGGTTTCCCATGTGCCCTTCCCACCACTGGCAATTTGCACTCATCCTAAAGTGTTTTTTTTATTTATTATTTGTAAGTTGTTTTCCAGCACCTGCTAAATATAGCTGGATGCTAATTATAAGTACCTAGGTATTAGTCATTTCTATTTGTCCTGCCCAAAGACCTGTTACTATTTCACCTAAAGTTGAGTATTTACTCCAAATGGAACAAAATCACCGGGTTTTAAGTTTATTTCATCACAAACTTTGTGAGATCAGCAATAAAAGGCTTCAATAAAGTACATTTATGTGACTGAAAAACTGTGGGGCAACTTTCACTACTGGATCTTCCTATTAAAAAAAGAATAAAAGGGAAAAGGAGAAATTCAGGTGTTGCTAAGTCTTATTCTTGAATCACTGCTTTGGTCAACTTGGCATTGCTTTGCACAGAGCTGGACCGCAAACATACCACATACCACTGTGCTAACAGGGAGTAAAAGGCAGCTGTTAAATACTGTGAAACCTTTCTCACAGAAACTACATTCTGGAGAAACAGTCTTGGAAAATGTTCCATTAATAAGTCTCTGGTGCTAAGTTCTAGTCCATCCTGGAAAGTCAATCACACAGTTAATAAAAAGCTTAAGAGAAAACAGTAAATACACAGAAAAAAGAACAGTGAAGAAATGGGGGCCCCACTGATAAATATTTCTAAAATCAGATCATTCTGGGAAGATTTATAAAAAATTATCTACGTCTGCTTAGCAGTGAAAACACATGGATGTAGCTAAGCTAAGCTAAGCAACACATGTATGTGAGCTAAGAGGGCCAAGAGCAGATAAGGATAAATACAACATCCTTAGTCTTGTTACTGACCGTGATTTCAGCGTTAATTTAACATTTAGGCAGTCCAAGGACCAAAACAGGATAAATAAGGTGATCTCAGAGATATTATCCCTACTGCCCAACAGGAGAGCAGCATTTGAACATCTGAACCTAGTTTGTCCAGTCATCTAATTGAGACACCCACCATCACAGAAAGAATGTTTCCACTGAAATCCAACACATGTTCAGCACACAAGGAATGGGTGTCCTGATGAAGAGTTTTGCATAGCTAGCCAGAACTTGGGGTTTTGCTGGAAAGTGGGTGGGGTAGATAATAATAAAAAAAGTTCACTGATATTTCCTAAGAAGTAGAATTAGTGCCATTTGTGGTGGCTTTCTTTACTACTCCCACGCTTTATCTGGTCTGAGAACTGCTCGGGATTTAGCTGTTTCCCTTACTCAGTGCTCAGGGAATATATTGTACTAACACTGTTTGCTCAGTGGTTTTCTGGCATGAACAATGAAGTTGCAGGAAGCCATATGCTTTTTCTAATTAACCATTATCCTCATTATTCAGCCACTGTCTGATTATCGATTCCAAAAAATCCAGCTCAGTGTTGTGGTTTAGATTCAGCAAATTATTTTTTCAAGTTACTTGAGGTTAACTTAAAAAGGAAAAAGAAATCTGAATCTCACTGACAAATTATACATTTATCAAGATAAATTACTGAGATCCCTCAGGGACATGAAATTAAAAGTAATGTGTTATGTGAAAGGCTATAACACAAGGCTGGGAGGTTCTTTCATCAACTTTTGTGTTTTCCCCTGATGTTTTGCATCTATCTGGGACAGATTTACTCAAAAAAAATACAAGTTCCAGTAAAGAAGAAAGGAAGAATACAGAGGCTTTACTAACAGAAACAGAGACATCACTCTATTCAGCTGTTGTCAGACCACACCGGGACTAGTGTGTACAGTTTTGTCCCTACAACTCAGGAAAGACACTGGTAGACTGGAGGGGGTCCAAAGGATGGCCATGAAGGTGATAAAAGGACTGGAGAACGTACCCTATGAAGAAAGACTGAAGAAGATGTGTCTCTCCTCTCTGGAGAAGAGAAGGCTCAGGGGGACGTCATCACAGTGTTTCAGCACTTAAAAGTCAGCTACAAAGAGGAGGGACGCACTCTCTTCATAAGGAGCTTCATGGAGAATACAATGGTCAATGAGTACAAGTTGTACTGGGAGAGTTTTATCTCAATATAAGAAAGAATTTTTTTTTTACAGTGAGAACCATCAAATACTGGAACAACCTGCAATCACTAGAGGCTTTCAAGGTGCAGTTGGACAGACTACTAGATCAGGCTTCCTTTTCCACATCAGGTTGGGCCAGATGATCTTTCAAGTCCCTTCCAACCTAGGCTATTCTATGATTCTGTGAAGAAACACATAATAAAATGTCCTAATATTTGGGGGGTTTAATTTTGCTTAAAACATTTTAGGGTAGGGTGGCCACTATTTTACAGATGGGGGATGCGAGCATTGATTACTCCTGAAGACTTCATAGACACTCATTAGACCTAAAGCCAGCTCTCCAACCCAGCTGGTGCATGGTCTCCCTTACATTGAGGCTTTGTTGGTGCTGTGGAGACATTCTGATGTCTCCTCCACACCCCAGTGTCTCCTCCGTACTCCTGCACTAGGGTGTTCATATTGTCTGATTTTAGGCCCTCACATACAGTATAATTCAGAGGCCCCAAGCAAGAAGCTCACTGCTATCTCCCTTCTTCCATCCCTTCAGCAGATCTGCAGAGTTTGCTCATCTGTCTCTTCACTCACGGGAGTTGTGTCAGTGAAGTCAAGAAACCATTGTTGCCAGTGTGCATGGGTTCATGAACCTTCCCCTTGAACTGAGCACTCCTCTGCCACACTGCAAGATCTGATTCTGTGTGTCTAATGATGACTGATGTATTGATATTTTTTTTTGCTAAAATGTGAGATGAAAAATATCTGATGTGCTGCTCTGTAACCACTCGGTGTGAAAGACTTGGAGAAGTTGGAATGCAATCTGGAAATAATTTATTAAAAAGTACTCTACCACCATCGATACAGAATACAGAGTGCTTTCTGGATATGTAACATGCTTCATCTCCTACACATGAAAGGATTAACAAAGACCCAAGTAACACAGATGAGAGGTGCTGGAAATGCACTGAAAGTAATTGCACATGTCATTCTGTTTTTATGAGAGCAATAACCAATTCCAATCTATTTCTCTGGCCTCATTGCTGAACCTCTAATGATGAGATGTACTGAAAATGAAGAAGGGACGCAAACGCAATTGTCAGGATATTACAGGTTGCATTCCAATAATTGCAGAGATTATGGAACTGGCAACACATCTCCTGTCTCCAGCCAAGAAGGCTGACCAGAATTACACAGCTGGTGAGTTAGATCCATACTTAACTACATTCGCACCAAGATGACAGAAATCCTCAACTCTGGCTAACCAGGAGTAGCCTCCGACCAGTCCGGAGATGGAGAACCTATATGCCATTTGGTCATCTCTCTGAGTTGTGGCAGGTAACTTAGTCCCAGTTCACACCTCTATCCCAGTTCTCACAGCTGAACAATACCAGTATCTTAAACTAACCAAGAAAAAATATCACTGAGAATAAGGTGGAAAAATGTGAACAGTACAAATATTTTGCCTCATCCTCTCTCTACGGCCTCACAAGCTGCCAGATCTCATTTCTTTCTTATAAACTGAGATTACTAGTTTTTTAGCTTTTTATAGGTATTTTGACATCCTTTCTGGAGACTTTGTAATAATGCACAATGAGGTGAGCCAAATCTGACAGGGAGGAGGTGGGGAACACTGGAAGGCAAGATATGAGCTAAAATCTGGGAAAGAAGCTTTTCCATGACTTCCCACTAATGTCTGGCATCATTAGGCAATATTTAGTGAGGTTAGGCACAGAAGTTTGCAAATAAACCACATGGTATTATCCCAGCATATGCCATTCATGCTATGCGATGAGAAACAGAGGAGTCATACCTGTGACTACTAGAACATCTTCCCTGTCCTTACTCAATATGGAGAAAAGACTGAACTAAACCTTCCTGGATTCCTCCTCACAGCATTCCTTAATCTCTTAAACAGCTACAAAACCTTTACTCATCTTTTTTAACTCTGGGGTTGTGCTAAGTTCTGATTCTGCAGATGAGGAAAGACATTTTCTTGGGATTTCCTGCAATTAAGATTGGGCCAAATGTAATGCCTGCAGTTAGAGCAATGGGACACTTGTTTGCTCCTCTAAGACTTTTAACCTATTTTGTCTTTGCATTCTGGTGGCAGGTTGCCATCTCTTGAGAACTAGAAAGTATATCTTCCAGCAGGCATTTTCTACACCATGGAGTTAACGAAACATTCACATGTTTCATAGCATCATAGAATGAATGGAGTTGGAAGGGTAGAGTTGGAAGGGACATTAACAATCATCAAGTTCCAACCCCCCTGCCATGGACAGGAACTTCTCCCACTAGACCAGGTTGCCAAAGCCCCATCCAGCCTGGCCTTGAACACTTCCAGCCACAACTTCCTGGGCAACCTGCCTGGCCTTGAACAGGGCAGCCACAACTTCCCTGGGCAACCTGTACCAGTGCCTCACCATCCTTACAGTAAAGAATTTCTTTCTGGTATCTAACCTAAATCTCCTTTCTTTCAGTCTAAAACCATTACCCCTTGTTCTGTCACTACACTTCGTGACAAAGAGTCCCTCTCCAGCTCTCCTGTAGGCTCCCTTCAGACACTGGAATGCTGCTATAAGGTCTCCCCAGAGCCTTCCCTTCTCCTGGCTAAACAACCCCAGCTCCCTCAGCTGATTCTTGCCACTTTTCAGCCATCTTGCTTCATTAGTCTTTTCCTTTGATCTCCAGCTTGTCTCTTCTGGCTCCTGAAACAACATTATTTCTCACAGAGTATTAGACTCATCTGACAAACACCGTTTGCCTGTTTCATGGGTTGAACATTTCAATAGTGTCACTGAGGGAAAGGTCACCAGGAATGCTTCTCATTCTATGCACTTTACTGTCTTTAAGGTTGCAATCATATGGAGGACTGACAATAAATCATTTGCCTGAGTAGACCAGAATGACTTTCTACCTTGTAAAGTGTACTTTGATTATCTTATTTTACACAATCATGATTTCAGTTTGAAGCAATCATTTTTTATATGAAGTGAGATTTTCTTGACCTGACTTTTTTTTTTTTTAATTAATGGTATTTGCATCAGTAGAAATTCTGCAAAACTTTGTCATTTCTTTGCATCACTTTGAAAGGGGCTGACATTTTGGAGAGATTTTGGTTTCTGCTACAGCAGTGCAGTAATGGACTGACAGCTAGCCCTCCAGTTAATGCTTTGCAATGAACCATACAAGCATTCATAGCCAGGGACCAGAAATAACATTTGTGGACCTGAGACCTATCATAACATGTACACAGAAGGCAAGCATTCCATCAACTGTGAAACAAAACACGCTTTTCTGAAAGTGTGGCACTCTCACTCCATTTGCTTCAAAATACCCAGTGCAGGGAGTAACATGCAAAGCATATAGACAAGTCTCTAAGCAGGACCCTCCCAAGGCTGAGTCAGGGAATATGGCTGCCTTATGCTGTGATAAGTCATTCCCAGTCAGCTTGGCACTGTTGTTGATGATTTTGTCCTGGAAATGCACAGAGGCATTGCAAATCCTCCCCTGACAACTTAGACTTCCAGCACGGGCAGATGAGGATCAAAGGAGGCGGGCAGAGCTTGGTAAAACATGGCTAGGTTTAAAGCATGCACAGGGCAGGTGTGAGCCTGAGGCATAGGGCACCTCGCATCTCAGAGGGACATGGGAACTGAAGGAGCGAGAATACCAGAATATGAGCCCTTCTGGGGTGAAGTTAGAATCATAGAATCATAGAATGGTTGGGGTTGGAAGAGACCTTAAAGATCATTGGGTTCCAACCCCCCTGACATGGGCAGAGACATCTTCCCTAGACCAGGTTGTTCAAAGCTCCATCCAGCCTGGCCTCAAACAGTCCCAGGGATTGGGCTCCCACAACTACTTTGGGCAACTTGTTCCAGTCTTACACCACCTTCACAGCAAAGAACTTCTTTCTAGTACCTAATCTAAATCTCTCCTCTTTCAATTTAAAACCATTACACCTTGCCCTATCACTACACTCCCTGACAATGAGTCCCTCTCCAGCTCTACTGTAAGTTCCCCTCAGATACTGGAAGGCTGATATGAACAGGTCCTAGCCCTCCAGCAATACCAAATTGGCTGCGGGCTAAGGTGGGAAGGAGAAGGCTTGAAGGTCGGGGAGGCAATATACTGAGAAATTCAGCTATCCTGCCCAAAGCACTTTCCATCCTTTTCCTTTTATACCTCCCAGAGCTCCACTAACTCTCCCTGTATCACGTTCTGGTCCTCTGAAACCCACCTGACACATGGCAGCACCCTCCCACCAGCACTGCCACTGCGAATTCTGCTGCTGTCACCGGTGGGCTCTGCACTCTCTCTTTCACTTACCATTAGCAGCTCCAAGCCAGCGAGAGATGTGTTCTGTGGCACACAGGACACAGAAAGTTCTCCAGACCCCAGGGAGACATAGTAAGGGAGGGAGGGAGGGAGAGAAGAGTCAAAACCTTTAACTGGAATTAATCACAGTTCTAAAAACAAGCGTTTGCAGTACTGTGAACTCTCACCCATGCACTCTGTTCAAAGTAGGGCAGCAGCCCTTGAAGAGCAATTGAATTTAATTGGAGATCCATTTGCCATTGTCTGTCCCCTACATGACACTGAGTCACTGAGCATTATGTACCTTAGAGAGGCATGTTCCAAATTGAAGGAAAGGAGCAGGTAAATAAAGGAAAATATTTAACACAGTGAGTGGCATTGACTTTTGCTAGTGGAAAAAGCTTTTCTCAAAAATTGGATTTGATGCTACGTTGTTTTTATGGTTGTGGTTTCTCTGGTGGTTCCTATGGTGGAAACACAGACTGAGAAACAATATCTATATGATTCCTAAATGGAATATATATGAGCTTCAAAACTAAATATAGACCACGTTCATTTTTCCTAAAAATTGTAGAAAGCTTTTCAAGGATCATAGGCCAGCTTTCAAGCCAAAAAAGAAAGCTCACAGTCAATTTTCCCAACAGAAGAGGCTTTTTAACTCTCTCTAGGAAACTCAAACTCTAAGCTCAGAAGCCTTTGAACTGATTTGACCTTTAATGGTATTTTAAAGCCTATCATTTTGGTGATGACCCAGACTTAAGGATGAAAGCCATCTCTCTTCAGTGGACCAGCTGGTGAGGCACTCAAGCCTCTTCTGGCTTTACATGTTGGCAAAGAAACCCATGGGAAAAATAAAGTGAGGGAAGGAATCTCATTCAACTGTGGGCAGTTGTATAGGTGTCTGTGCTGCTAATCTCCCAATAGGAAGGTAACAAAGAATATCTGCTTGAGGGAATGAGTTCATTCAGCTTCCTTTCTGACACTTTGAGTGTCTCGGTTTCTTTAGTGTAGTTCTTAATATATATGATAATTAACACACAACCCTCATATGCATCTGCTGCCCCAGGTAACAGATGAGTAAAAAGGGGAGTAAAGTTTCTTCAGTTCATGAAGTTCAGCAGCAGCATCTGAGCCCAATCCATCCTGCCTTTTTCAGGAGCCCTTTATTCTTTCCAGTAGCAAAACCTGCAGGCATTTCCTATGGACATGAGAAGAGCCATGGGTGAAGTACTGTTTAATATCTGTACTGACCTTCTCATGTAAGAGTGATGCAGTCAGTGGAGTCTGGCGAGCCTGTGAACTATCCTGCAATCTCAGACTGGTTCTTCACACTTAAGGGTGTAGCACCATTTGAGATGTCCTTGAGGGACATGCACTTGGCTGCCACTTTCTGGAGCTGCCATTCTAGAAAGGAACAAACTTCTAACAGTTCCCATGTCATATCTCCTAGACCTTTGAGGAAGTCTCAGCTATCCAAGGGCATTTCAAAGAGCACCAAGTGGCTGTATGTGGGGAATTGAACCTCCTCTCACTATAACAGGACACATCTTCATTTAGGCACCTGAATTGACATACCCACATGGTGGAGCTGAATCCCAGCCCACCTGTGCCAGTAGCACACCTGGAGTATCACCAGTTGTCTTGACCTATGGAAAAATGCAGGGCAATCTATGTTAAGCTACTATTGAGGGGCAGATCTAAGAAAGGTCCTGTATATTTCTCTTAGATTTCCTACATGATATACAACATTGAGGCTACAACATGCCAGATACAGCTTAGAGGTGTGTTTTCCCCAAAACATGATTCTCACCAAGATGACACTGGGTGAATATGGTAGAGGTCCAGTCTATCCCCTAGGTACAGAAAGATACCTTTGCCCTTACACAGACACATCTGTCTGTTATGTGATATGCCCAAGGATATTTTTTCTTGTCATCAGCTTCTAGCCCAGAAGGTCACAGGTCTCCCCCAGCTCCTGCATCCTATTCAACAGCCTCCTTCCCCTTCCCTGGATGCCTCAAATTACTTTTAGGTAACTGAATTGAGTTTCCAGTGTTTACAGACCATATCTTGAGATTACAAAACCAAATCATTTCTCCCATGAGGCTTTTTCTCATTCCTAGCAGTCAGGTTGCGTTGAGATAAACTATAGCTCTATATTACAGTGGGTCATGTCATTGCTATCCTTCAAGATCAGCAGTCTCACACTATGCCATGATTTCACTGCATTTATGAAAATATGTCCAGATACCAGCATTATGAGCAGGCTTACTATTTAAGTGTATCTTTCTAAACCTTGAACAGTTTTTCAGAGTGCAAGTTGCATTCAGTCCTTTTTTTGTTTGTTTTTTAATATTCACAAAAATTCTTTGTTTCATGGTTGATCTTTACGGCTGGGCAGGAAAGTTGTCTTCTTCCAAACATGTCTCTTCGGCAACGGAGCTAAACACAGTCAGTAATTAAAATAGTCTCAGTGCTCTACTTTTCAAACTGAAGGGCCCTTTTTCCAGTAGAAAAAAGTAAATGCTATCTCTCTTTTACAAAAAAAAAGCACCTTTTTAGCAGTATAATTAGGCCATAAGCACAGGTTTAAATTTGTAAGAGGAGTAATCTCTGTGACAAATAGTAGTGCTTTAACAAAGGGATGCTGCTTTTTCTTGCCTGACTTTTGCATCCTTCTTGTGACAGCATTCCATGCAGTAGATAATTACATGTAGACAACTTTTTAAAATTTACACTTGCTTTTCCATTTTGTGATGAACCCACCCTCAAAGACACAATTTGTAAAATGACTGTAAGGTATGCTCTCTTTGGAAAAAGTTGTGCTAATGCTTTTCAGTGCCAAAAACATATGTAATGTGGTGTGCTTTTTTTAAAAGACTTGAATTAGTATTCAAGACAATGATCTTTCTTTACTGTAGTAACAAAACACTTTGAACACCTAACCTTCATGCCTCACTGAGGCTCACTCTAGGAAGCTCATGATGCACAAACAATGACTGGACAGACTGTCTACACCAGAAGCAAAAGGTGGTCACACATTCTCTAGAAGCATCTGGTTTACACCTATTCACATTTGCAATTCAACCCTGATTTCTCATATATTATCATCTGTTTTCAAGGAACAGCGCATCATATGAAGATCAGCACTGAAGAAAGCCACACAGGCATCAGGTTGTGAGAAACGTAACACAGGTCCTCACTAAATACCTCCTGCTCCTAAGCACAATAGAAAAAAAAAAAAAAAAGCCTAAGACAGCTGACACATGCACCTAACCAAAGTTAGTCCTCTAGTCCCAACATAATATGGATCCAAGCCAGCACTGGGAGATGAATCCAGCTCACAGTCACTGATAGAGGGACTTCCTCCATGGAGAGAAGAAGGAATTCTCTTCCTCCTGAGCCATTTGACATGGGTAAAAACTCAGGAGAAGTAATTGGAATCTAGTGTAATAAGGTATAATAGACTGAGTAGTTCTTCTGACGGAGAGTCATCTAATAGGAGCTCACAAAAGACTGAGCCTGGGTCTCCCTTGCAGAAATGTGAAGGGCTGCCTGACTCTCTGATTCTTCTTAGCAGCCATATGCAGCCCCATGGTAAACTGGTTACTCCAAGGAGCCCAACACCAGCTGTACCCACCATGAGATACACACACTTCCTGTCACCAAATTGACCACAAGCTGTGGCAAGGTCAGATAAGGTGAAGAGTAAGCAGGAGTCAAACCTGAGCATTGTCCCTATGTCAGTGGTGGGCAGAGGAAAGGTAGCAGTGAATATAACACTGCAGAGTAGTGTTATTTCTGTGAAAGGTGCCAACCTAGTGATTGGTTCTTTCTGCAGATTAGGAGAACTTGGGTTGTCTTCATTTATGCTAAGCCTTTCCAGCCAGGTGTGGAAAGCTACAGGAGCCCCAGCAGAGCCCTCCAGATTTTTTCTTACCTGCCTTCCTCCATGCTGTCTGGGAAGTATGTTAAACTAGAGTGGGACTAAAATAAACAAAATAAAATAATCCCAGGATTTCCATGAGAAGACCAGTCTTCCTACCGTCATCTTCCTCTATTATGCTCAGGAGAAAAGGGCCAATGTTTTTCAGCCTTGTCTGTTGAGACAGGATAGAAAGGCAAAAAATCCTACTTTTCTGACAGATTCAGTCCAGTGTTATCATAAATTGCCTGTGTTCCTAGATCCAGTTTTGACTGTCTGCAAAGCAGAGGAGGTGATAAATTGGCTGGCAGACCATGTCACCCCATGCTACAAGGTTCCTATATCATGTTGCCTATGGTAAAAATAACCGTTTTTTTCCCCAAAAGGGAAACTTAATTGAGGTAATAATACATTGAGACCAACTGCATGTTATACTTCAACAATATTGATCAGCAAATCAACATCTGTTCACTCAGAGTAGTGCTTTTGATTTCTCTGCTGAGACTTCAATGGTCTAAAAAAAATGCTTTCCAAAATTCTTAAGATGAAGGCTGTGGCTGGCAAGAGGGCAATGCAACTGTCTAGAAAAGGGTTCTAGCTTGTCTGTGCAGGATCTTTCAGTGTCTTTTGGGGCTGAATCGTGTAATGAAGTGAAGTACCCCAGTAGGTAGGGACCATTGCAACCCCAACACATGGTTCTTCTAGACAAAGTAGGTTACTTTGACTCTGTCATCTCTATACATACAAATACATGTAAATATATGTTTATTTTTCTTTAAAATCCCTTCTGAAACAAGACATGTCACTGCATTCATTTCCACTTTCCAAGTGTGGAAAGGAAGAGAGAACAAACAACACATGACAGATGTTATTCATATTGCTTAAAGTGCTGTTGGAAGACTTTAAGATACTAAGTGATAATATATAGAAAAATCTCAATAGAATAGACTTCACAGTAGACACGGCCTAACAAGAAAGGTTGGTCAAAGCTTCCTTTGCATACACTGCCTGCTCCTCTAGACTTAGGGGGCCAGTCCCACGCATCAAGGACGGATCAGGAACATCCCTTTCTAGGAATGCACTACACAGGTAGGAGGATGCACATGGCACAGAATCTGTTGAGGGTGTTAGGAGTCTGTTATCTGGAGAAGATCAGATGCTGGGTTTCTCACATGAACCTGAAGCACAGTGACTCTGGTGGAAATGTGTTCCACAAGGCTTCTGAGAATCAGATTCATCTGATGTCCCTACAAGACCTTATTCAGGAAGGAGCTTCCTTTCAGCTTCTGTTGAACACTTTTGTCCACCATATTAGAAGCAAAATAGGATTTGTAGAGAGAGATAATTCCTCTTACTAGGCAGCTGGAAAACGCAGCAAAAATTCAAAGAACACAGGCTGCCTTTCCTATCCTGGAGAGAAATCACAAGATTCAAGCAAAGAACAGGCTGGAACAAACTGCAGTAAGTTTAACATGCTAATGTTAATCAAGCAGTTCTTTTAGAGTAACAGTGGCTGGTATCTGCAGAGCCAAGGAGGAGTGTTAGCAAAAGATAGTAAGGTTAACAGACTGAAAGCCAAGTAATTATCAACTGAGGAACACTGAGGCATTGTGGGAAGAAAACCATCATATAACATAAAACCCAAATCTTCTTAGTATCCAGCAAGATTTTCAATATTATTATCTGAACTTCTCTTTGGAGATACCTTGCCATTACTATAAAAAGAAATGCATTTAATGATTTTACATTGTTGAGATGAAACGAATGCTTGTAGTGAAAACCAGTTATGCTTGTTTTGTTTAATCGTCTTGCCAAACCCCACATAAAACCAGTAGGGCTGATCCTCTTTCCATTGAAGTCAACAACAAAAACCTCTAACAGCTTCAGCAGGATGAGGATTAGACTCTGAATTAGGACCAAGGACACTGTTCACTCACCTATTCCAAACACTGCTCCTTCTGAAAAATCAAATCAAATATAATTTACAACTGCTGAATTTTTCTTTAGCAATAATTTATAACATTAATGGGCAGCCCTTCAAACAGCCATTGTAGATAAAATTTAATGTTGGTAGATACAGAGGAGCAGTTTGGAAGCAGTGGATTAATGTTTTTGCTGAGTTATTTAACTTTCTCAATTTTTTTTTTTAATTAGATCTTACTTTTTTACACGGAGTTGTTTGCAACTGAGTCAAGTAAGAACAGGTGTACACAAAAGTACACAAAAACACAAACGCAATTTTCTCTTGATATCCTCACCCTTTGGAACAATCACTAAAATCACCTTTCCTCATCATAGAATCACGGAATCATAGAATGGCCTTAAACACTTCCAAGGATGGGGCAGCCACAACTTCCCTGGGCAACCTGTTCCAGTGCCTCACCACCCTCACAGTAAACAATTTCTTTCTGGTATCTCATCTAAACATCCTGTCTTTCAATGTAAAACCATTACCCCTTGTCCTGTCACTACATTCCCTGACAAAGAGTCCCTCTGCAGCTCTCCTGTAGGCTCCCTTCAGATACTGAAAGCCTGCTATAAGGTCTCCCCAGAGCCTTTTCTTCCCCAGGCTGAACACCCCCAGCTCTCTCTGCCTGTCTTCATAGGAGAGGTGTTCTATCCCTCTGATCATCTTTGTGGCCCTCTGCCGGATCTGCTTCAACAGGACCATGTCCTTCCTATGTTGAGGAGTCCACAGCTGGACACGCTACTCCACATAGGGTCTCAGGAGAGCGGAGTGGAGGGGTAGAATCACCTGCCACAACCTGTTGGCCATGCTTCTTTTGATGCAGCCCAGGATGCGACTGGCTTTCTAGGCTACTAGTGTGCACTGCTGGTTCATGTTGAGCTTCTCATCCATCATCACTCCCAAGTCCTTCTCCTCAGGGCTGCTCTCCAGCTATTCTCTGTCCAACTGGTATTTGTGCTTGGGATTGCCACATCCCAGGTGCAGGACCCTGCACTTGGCTTGGTTGAACTTCATGTGATTTGCACTAGCCCAAGCTGTCCAGGTCCCTCTGGATGGCATCCCTTCACTCCACCATGTCAACTGTGCCACCAAGCTTGGTGTCATCAGCAAACTTGCTGAGGGTGCACTCTTTCCCACTGTCCATGTCTCCAACTAAGATGTTAAACAGCACTGGTCCCAGTACTGATTCCTAAGGAACGGCACTCATTACTGGCCACCACTTGGACATTGAGCCATTGGCCACAACCCTTTGAGTGTGGCCATCCAGCCAGTTCCTTACCCAGTGAGTGGTCTATCCGTGAAATCTATAACTTTCATCAGTCCCTAAGCTGCTTCAGAGCCATGCACAAGGGCTGGGAACCATCCCTAAGCACCAAGTTGGCGCTTTCCCTCCTGCCTTGTATCTCATCAAATTATTTTTCCCTCTAAAACTCTGGCTTTCTATCCTGAAAGAAACTGTGTGAGCTTTGACAAGTTTCACACTACAGATGTGGACTGCTGAGGCCAGCAGCCTGGCAGGAGTGGCAAAAGCCTTGGAATGATTCTGCAAGTCCAAAAAAAACAGGCTAGGGGTTTGTTGCCAGTTGCAGAGATAGAGTTGTAAGGAGGAAGTAGATATCAATCAGGGGCAGTTTGATCCTAAGAACCATGAAATGTAGGCTTGATGTATCAAGGAAGACTTTTACCAACCCTGACATGACTTTGTGGGTTCTCAGCCTGCTGCCTGATTGTGGTTTTAAAATCTTGCAAATTGAAATGTATCTATCCTGCAATCTCTTTGTCCAGGCTGAATGGATGTTAGAATCCAAGTCAATGGAAGCAGATAAACTGTTCAGGACAAAGGGAAGAAATTTAAACCAATGTAAGAAGTTTAGTCTAGACTGAGGGCTAAAGAGTTTCTATCTAAAAGTCTTGAAAAATTACAAGGGAAAAAATTTGAATTGTCCTTTCATTTTAGATGAGGTCAGCATATTTTCTCAGATCCCTTCTTTCCCCAGGTGAATTAACTTGCCCTTAAGTAAAAGATGTTCACTGGATATTGGCAATGTTTCTAAGTACATCACTGTCAATGCCAAAACTGACATTTCTGAGCTTCAGCTTGGATATGTCCTTTATGAGTTTTGCATATTTTGCTTCAGAATATCTAGCATTCACAATATTCAAGAAATATAATGATCCAAAAAGGGAAGAGCCAAAACTGCATTTGATTATTTTATGAATCCTTCAGAATGCTCAAAGCAAGAAGATATATTTACTGTAACATACTGCTTGGATACGGTTAGTGTATGTAGAACACCATAGTGGATGCCAAGCAATTTTTCTAATACTGTGGGTGAAAGAACTTGTTTAGAACATGAGCAAAAGCAATGTGTATATACTTCAGTATTTCATTTGGGAGCAGGAATATGCTTTGAAGTGAATCTTGTGCCAATCTACATCACATGGCAACTTTGGGGTGTGTGAACTAAATTCCTTATGGATGAGACAAAGCCAGTGACACCTAATGATATACAATTCACTCTTTACAGGATGGCCTGGTTGTAGAAACAGAGTAGAGCTGGGTCTTCTTCATAAAGAAAAAAACACTTGCTAGACCACTGTCTCATAAGGTTCAACCATTAATTGTATATTCCCCACATACTGCCTCATACGCACATGCAAATGACTGCCAGCAGAGAATTCCTGAGCCTAGGAGAGTAAGGGGAAATCTTGCTATCTTGCTATGAACAGCAAGAAATGTAGAATTTCTTCCCAACTACATTTTTATATTGATCGTAGAATCATAGAATCGCCTAGCTTGAAAGGTATATTTACAATCATCTTCATCATGCCTGTTAAAAAATGCCTTAAACCTGGTTGTCATTCCATTGCTGATTTTGAAAGTTCATGATCAAAATAATTCTGCAAAATCACTCTGCAGTGAATAAGAAAAGATGTGTCTTTTCAAGAAGATCTGGGGTTAGCTTTGCTAAGTCTATTTTACTGTACACCTGCATGTTTCTTAAGTGTGTATTTTATTACTTTGCTATTCCTATGATTGTGAGACTAATGTTTAATTCCTGGCAAAAGTACCTATATTAATTGTAAGGCAAATCATGTATTTGTTGTAGGAAGAAGAGATAAGAAGTCACTCCAAATCAAAAATGTCTGTTAAACACAAAAAAATGTGTTAATTGGGGTCTTATTCACATGTCTGTGTGACTAAACTTCAAGACAGCTTGTATGAATTGCTGCGCACCCAGAAATGCTCTTTTTCTTTTTTTAAATATATGAGATATTTCTAAATTCAGTCATAAAAATATTTCAGATATATTATAAATATATTCTTTCTGGAAATAGTTACTTCACTGAGCATAAGTTTCCACAAAATCTCATGGCAAAGTCTTCATTTTGTAGTCATAATTAGTCTGGAATCTGTTAAAGGGTAAAAAGTATTTCAACATACATTCATCCAGATTTACAAGGAATAGAACTATTAATATTCATAATTTGTGCAAAGACAACTTTCAAGCAGAAGAAAGACAGAAATATAAGAAAGGAATTGTCCTCTGCCAGTTATTTCTCCTGCTCATTTTAGTGTGGAAAAACAGGTCAAACTTGAGCACACAAGGCTGAACACCGATAAAGAAAGAAAATCAAAACTAATGTTTTGGAGGAAATTCTGTCCTTGAGATTTGGAAAAGAAACCTCCCAGACTTACATATGGACATATGGGAAATTCCTTTTTTTTTTTGACACCTGATCTCTATGATTGAGGTATAATCAACACACCCCTTCAAAATTTATGGTGTTGCAGCAGACTGGGTTTTTCTGCATACTCCATTCAGACCCAAAGTCATCCCATACCTCTGCTCTCTGCATGCCAAAGGACTCCTTCCCACTGCCCAGGGCTCCCCTGGAAACCCACTGCCAACAGAGATCTTTGTTCCAGCACACATGGCCTCTCCTGACACACCATGGAGATAAGTTATTATAGAATCATAGAATGGTCCAGTCCAGAAGGGACCTCTAGGGTCATATAATCTGATCTCCCTGCAGTCATCAGGGACACCCCCAACAAGATCAGGTTGCCCAGGACCTTGTCAAGCCTCACCTTTAATATCTCCAGGACAGGAGCCTCAATCACCTCCCTGGGCAACCTTTTCCACCACCCTCATAATAAAGAACCTATTCCTAATACCTAATCTAAATCTGTTCTTCTCTAGCTTGAAGCCATTGTCCCTTGTCCTGTCACTGCAGGCCTTTGTAAACAGACCTTCCCCAGCCTTCCCGTAGACCCCCTTCAGGTACTTGAAGGCTGCTATTAGGGCTCCCCAGAGCTTCCTCTTCTCCAGGATGAACAAGCCCAGCTCCCTCAGCCTGTCCTCGTAGCAAAGGTGCTCCAACCCCCTGATCATTTTTGTGGCCCTCCTCTGGACCCGCTCCATCAGGTCCATGTCCTTCCCATCTTGAGGGTTCCATACCTGCACACAGTACTCCAGGTGAGGTCTCACCAGAGCAAAGTGACAAGTTAGATGTGTCAAACACCTCCCCTTTACCACTGGCCTGAAACCAGCCTGCTATTTCCAAGAGCCCACAGGAGACGCTTGGCGTTGTGGAAAAAGAGATCTCCTCCTCAGACCCCCATGGGATATGGTCTCCTCCAGCTTACTGCAACCATGATTTTCATTTCCTTTAACAAAGTGTCACTGATCAATACCGGGAGGCTCTGACTAGAGGCAGAATAAGCACAGAAAGCTGACTTGGAAAGAACCTTCAGGTTTCCGAGATAATCAATAGAAATAAACAGCTTTGGGCCATAGAGACAAGATTAAAGTTGCACTATGTGGTGAACAGGATGCAAGGGCAAAGAGATTTATGGATCTTCCCAACTACAGCTTGTTTCACCTGCATGTGGAAGTGCAAGTCAAGCCCTTTCTTTCCAAAGCTTGTTTGCTGCTTTTAGCTGTTCTCCTTGACCTCAATACCCAAAATTGCCACAACGGTTCTATGTCCCAATGGTGAAAATCACCAGAGCTCAGTAACTGGGTGGATTTGCTCTGTATCTACAGCAGCAGAGGACCCCTGGTCCCCAGAGGACTGATGCACAAACCTGGGTTATTAGACCTATACTGTGCTAGTGTTTCTGATGGGACTTTCAGGTGCTTAAAACCAAGTGTGCAATTAGCGATTTGCTGAACTGTCACCTCTCAGCTATGAGACTGTAGGGCAGGGATGCACTCAAAATTCTTGCAACAAAGATGTTTTGCATCCTCAACACTTATGTGAAGTGTTCCTATAGCTATATTTCCTGCTGTAATTATGATGAGGTCTATACTTAAATAACTAGGGAGTCCAAGTGTGCGCATGTATACATGTAAATAAAAACACCTTGACGACATGAATGAATGAGGAGGGTGGGACAGAAAATAGGGAGGAAGGAAGTGTCACTATGCACAGAGGTGTAGGTATTTCTAGGACTGCAAGAGAAAAGGTGGGGTGGGAAATGGTATGCAAAACAATTGCATTTATGCCTTGCTCAAAGCTGTTTCTCTCACCAGATTTGAGGCAGATTAATTGCCCATTCTGCAGCATTTACTATTTTGCTCTGGTAATTCCTGTTCTAAGGTATTTTTAGCCAAGTTTTCATCAACATCATTTCAAGGAGTATGGTAAATACAACCTATCACCAGGCTCTACAACATTCAGTGTTTCACTCAAAGACTTTATGAGGGGAATATTTTTTCATGCTAAAAATATAAGATCAGTGCTGATACTAAGTTTAATAAAAGGACTGCATCAAATAAAGTGTCTATCCACTTGATTTTAGCATGCAAAAAAAAAAAAGAAGATGCAGCAGAGAAAAGAATTTTATTGTAAGGCTGCCTTTTATCAGTGAGAAAGAAAAAAACAGACATTAAAATACTTATCATCTAGCTTGTGGTAGCTTAGAAATGAGATGTCTAAATCTCAGCTAGTCACCAGTTCCATTGCTGGAACTGATGGAGAAAAATAGACAAGAATGAGCCACCTTCTCCAAGGTATACATGGGTAAGGGTATATCCCCAGCCAAACATCTTCCCTCACATACAGATCTCGGCTCACCCTGCGGCTTGCTCACCTCTTTCCATTTGAAATAGGGAGAAAATACAAGGTAGATTTTATCTAAGAGAAATGTTCATGCTTTTGAAATGAGTTATTGTCTTTTGTTCCGTTTGCCATACCAAATTCCTTTCTCTTGTGGATCAGCTCAATCTCATTTAATATCAACTGAGTCAGATGGTTGTTTTGGGATACCCCAAAAAAATTAAGCAAGCACAGTCCCTTTTTGGGAGTCACCATTTCTTGCACAAAGATGATAGGTGTGGGGAAGATGCTGACTCTACCTGTTACCAAAGAACAGGGAGCTCCAAAAAGCCAAGGCAGATAGATATGTCCTTGAACTGCAGTTGTACGGTCTTCTGGGGTACAACTGGATAATATCTTGCTTTTTGTAGACAGCACTGAGATACTGCAGAGAAGTGCCCCAATTAATTCCAGTAGCTTCGGTCATTAATATCAATAGGTGCCCATACTTGGTTCTGAAATCTGGGTAAGTTATTTGGGTATTTATGTAGTTAGGATCCCAACTGCAACCACTTGCCTTAGGAAAATTCCAGTATGGATTTTTAACATTTGTTTTTATTTATTCATAGCTGGTAATGATTTTCCTGGTGGTTTGTGGAGATTGCAAGTTTGATGCAAGAGCGTGTCTTCAGTGCACAGGCTTTTCAGACTGAGTCCCTCACCTGTAACACTGAAGCAGAAAATGTGCAAATGTAGAGATAAGCAGCAGACAACAGACATAAGAGGTACAAAACACCCTCTGAAATTTCAGGGTCAGTAAAATAAAGCAAATATAAATATTGAAAAAGATGTTCAAATATTAATATACAGCATTATATCATTTCTAACTACTATATGTAAAGCGATAAGGGTGATATTTAAACTGGCATGAAGAATGAAAAGTTCACAAACACCAGCCCATTTGAACATGTTTTGCTAAATTTAAATTACTTCAGTATTAACAACTGTGTCTTAAAAGGATATAAAATAACATTGACCTGCATGCAGAAGCTCTTTCATTTAATTCATTTCAATTGTGGTTTTTTGCTATTGAAGGAAATAGGATTATGGAAACTGGGAACGCATGGAGAAAAATTCCTAAAACCAGATACCAAAGAACTCAGCCTGGAAAATGCAATATTAGTCCTGAAATATTTTGTTCCCCACAAAAGGAAAAAACCCTCTTTTGCTGTTTAATTTTATTAAAAATGCAGTCTTAGGAATATATAAAATTAGACATAAACATTATGTAGCAATTTTTGTATTTTTATAGAATCATAGAATGGTTATAATTGGAAGGGACCTTAAAGATCGTCAGGTTCCAACCCCCTCTGCCATGAGCAGGGACACCTCCCTCCAGACCAGGCTGGTAAAAGCCCCATCCAGCCTGCCTTAAACACTTCCAGGGATGAAGCTTCCACAACTTCCCTGGGCAACCTGTTCTACTCTAAAAGGTTTGCTGCGGTTCATCCAAAAATTACAGAATTGCTCCATGAAAATGAATGCTTGTCTTATGCTGGAGGACTTAATGCGTATTAGTTTTATATAACTTCAGATTCACCAGATTACAAAGTGCCAGTCTCACCACAGGCATTGCTAAACCATCCACAAGCATCAGATGTACTTGAATGTTGTTGTGAGTCTTCAGAATGTCAAATTTTCACCAATATTCGGCAAAAAAACTCTGACTGTAGACTAGAAAAAAAAGACTAATTTCTCTCGCATTACCAACAGCTACTTCTAATCACCATCAAATGAGGGGGTGATCATGGTTTTCCCACCTGTGCTTTTTTTTCATGCTTTTTTTTATTGTATTGAAAGTTCAGAACTTGTCTTATACTTTGTACTACAAAATGTGTGTATCTGTTTTCATAATGTTTGACAGCTGTGGCCAGCAAGGAAAAGACAGTGGCTGAACTAAATGCTGCTTTTCTCTATGTATGATTTAAGGGAGGAAAAAACATTGAATTTGTGATCTTAACAACAAAAGTCATAGAAGCCTTCTGGGAATCTGCAGAATCACAGAAGTCTGGGGAAAAGAGATTGATGTTTCCTGCTTGTCCCAATGCTAGTATGGATTTCTCCTCCTATTTCAGCATACTTCAGGCCATCACCTGTTCAAGATTTTGGGGAGAGCTTTCATCAGTTGCAATTTTTACAATTCAGGATTCGCATCAAATTCATACCCCTGCATGTCTACACCTACTCTTCCCACATTATACCCAGAGACTGAAGTAATTGGCCTCGTTCAACCCAGTAATCGGTGGATTTGCACATTTATTGTAATTAAATTATGAACCACTTTGACTGGAGTCATTCCAACTCCCACTGAACCAGGGAGAAGAGATTGACTGGCTTGACTTACTCTTGACAAATTGAAATCTGGGTCGTGCTCCCTTTGCCAGTAATTTTTTTTAGTATTTTCTGTCCTGAGGTGCCTGTGGAAGAGGGACAGGCACACCCAGTATCCATCCTCCCCAGACAGCCAAGGAACACATCTCCTTCTCACAGTTTTCTCAGAACTATGCACATCACAACGACTAGCACAGTGAGTACGACTTAGGAGGTGATGTCCCCCTCTACTCAGAACTGGTGTGGCCTCACCGCAAGTACTGTGTCCAGTTTTGGGCCTCTTACCACAAAAATGACATTGAGGTGCTGGAGTGGGTCCAAAGAATGACAACAAAGCTGGTGAGGGGTCTGGAGAGTAAGCCTTATGAGGAGAGGCTGAAGGAGCCGGGGTTGTTCAGCCTAGAGTAAAGGAGACCTTATTGCTCTCTATAACTCCCTGAAAGGTGGTTGTAGTGAGGTGGGGGGTTGGTCTCGTCTCCCAAGTCACAGGTGATAGGATAAGAGGAAATGGCTTCATGTTGCACCAGGAGAGGTTCAGATTGGATATTAGGAAAATTTTTTAGACTGAAAGGGTTATTAAGCATTGGCATGGGCTGCCCAGGTAAGTGGTTGAGGCATCATCCCTGGAGGTATTTAAAAGACGGGTTGACATAGTGCTTAGTGACATGGTTTAGTGATGGGCTGTTGTTTTTAATCATAGTTAGATTGATGGTTGGACTAGGTGATTGTAAGTATACCTTCCAAGCTAGACAATTCTATGATTCTATGACTTTGAGGTGCCCCACTACCCCTTTGCTTGATGCTTGGCATGGGGCTGATGCACAGGGAGCAGAGAGGGCTCAGGACTCCTTGGGCAGAGGGGGAGACCGCCATCCCTCAGTGAGTCCCAGAATCCGTGGAGTTAAGTGGAGAAGAAAGGGACATAATTTGATGAGTCTGCTGCTTCATGAGGACCTGACATGGGTAGATTTAGTCAGACAGTAGACCTAGAGTACCTAGACAAAATCACATGTGGATAAAAGGAATGTTTAGGGTTATGAAACAACTGAATAGAGGTTTGATAGTGCTAGTTATCAAATAAGGACTTCAGATGCTTTTTTTTTTATTTATTTAAGCCACACATTTTTCTCATTCCACTTGAGCAGTCTATAGTTCATGCATGAAGCCTAATGCACACATACATACACACACACATAAAGCATGCAGCAGAATGGAAAAACAAAGGTGACGAAGAACTTGGGAGAAAAGTTGGCAAATTTTGAGAAAAATAGTAAAATGTATGCAATTAAGGCTCATCTTAAACTCCATGTCTATCCTGTGTCAATGACCACAGTTACTATTTCTTCCTCCCACTTTCTCACCCCTTCTGCCCAGGAAAAAAAACAACTGCCTGACTCTCATCTCAGCCAATGGAGGTTATGTGTCTGTAGCATCTACATGCAGGCTCTATATGTAGACCCTCCTACCTCTACCAGCAGGGCCTGGCCTCACACTGACTCTCTGTATCCCTCCTTTGCATCACCTCCTTTGGCTGTTACCTTTCCAGTCACAAACTGCTATGTGCTATGTGTTCTAAACCCATTAACCCCACTCTGAAAGACACCCTTTGACATTTTTCCCACACAGTGGAAAGGTAGCAGGCCAAATCTGACCCCTCTCATGTTTCAAACAAGTGCTGAGCCCAACCACTGTCAAAGCTAATATTGGGTGTGAGTTGTAAATTGTGTGGCAATGCAGTGTAAATAACTACTTCTTGGGTAAGCTGTTTGTGCAAACAGAGCCACCAAGGAGGAGAAGGACATGGTATTTCTATTGTCAAACGAGTCCAAATGTTTCCAGAGAGGACCTGGAAATCTTTTGGCCAATTAGGTGCATGAAAAGTTTTTTCACAACTTCTCCAACATCTCTGTGGAGTGAATGCAGCCAGCCTGGGAGAGCAGCAGCTGTACTGAAACCTCCAGTTAATCCAAACCTGTTAACTGCAGCCCTTTCTTCACAAACAGCTCTGAGAGGTTCAGAGTACGCACTATCCCTGCAGCACATCCAGGCTTCTCAAGAAAAGAGCATCCCTCTAAAAGGCAATGGGGACTGTCCTTGTCCCTTCAGAGCAAGAAAGCACAGTTTGGTTCCATGTTAATGGGCAGATGACGTGAAAAACTGAAACTGAAAAAGGGAAATGTAGGATCTCCAACATATTTGACTCTTTGCTGTGTACAGCCACATTGATGGAAAAGCAAATGTCATTTGCATTTCCATCTGGGAGAAAACCAGAGCTTGCTGTGTGTCCTCAGAAGTGCTCACATTTTCCTCTGAAAAGTCTGCAATTTTTTTTTTCCTAACCAGAGGAAGGTATTGTCACTACTGATCCAGAAAAAACAAACAAACAAACCATGAGATCTCCTCTTCCACCGTAGCCAACAAGTTTAAGAAACACAGCAGTTTCATGCCCACCAGAGTTTATAAAACATGGTTTCCTAGAGCTTTGCATCATCTTTGGAGCTATCCTATCTTCCTCCCTTGTGCCCTGCATGGCACTGCTCCAGCAGAACTCTTCTGTCAGGATGGTGACTTGCAGGATCTGATCCAGGTTAGGAGATAAAGTTTGAATAAAATAATAGAAGTTTTGGATGCTACGGACTTGCTTTAGTGTTGATTTATTGGTGTCACATTGGATCCAAGCCATATCTACCTCATAAGACAAAACAGAGAAACAGGTTTTTACCGTCATAAAGCTGTTATCATTTACTTTCTGTTTAATTATACATTAAATTCACAGATGGAGTCCCTACATTTTATTTCCTAGAGGTCCTGGGGATTCCCAGACTGTAGAAGATCTGTTCATGTCAAATCATTATTGGTATCACACTGTGGACTCTGCAGGGAACTGGTTTTGACAGTTTATCAATGTTAAGAAACTAAGGAAAGAAACCCTGCTGTCTAGCATCCTTCCACCAGGAAAACTCTAGGAGTCAGTTGTTTAAATTAGCTGCTGGCAGCTTTCTCTTTCCAGTGTCTGCATCTTTCAGAGGCCACCACTTGCTCTACAGGAATCACCACAAGATCCTCCTCCATCTGAGGATGAATATTTGTAGTGACTTTTCCAGGCCCTGTCTCTCCCACCACCACAGATCACCCAAATACTTTCAGTCAAAGTGTCCCTTCAAAACAGGCTATCATGTACAGTCTTCTATTCCAACACTCTGTCAAGACCAAAGAGCATGTCACAGTATGCTTATACATATTGGTGACAACAAAAGTCCCAGGAAGATCCACCTGCATGAATCCAAAAGGCTAAAGCCACAGCTTCCCTTTGTGCATTCACTAAGAATCATCTTAGACAGAAGCTGATAATCCAAAGCGGTACAACTACCACATGGCTCCCTGTGGGTTATCGCCTTCTGTCATGTCTCTAGGCGTTAGCAAACTCAGTATACATCCCAGTTCATCCAAAACATCTTTGAATATCATATTCGAACACTTCCTGGTGTGTTTTATGACTGCACAGTAGCAACGTGCAAAGCACAAAAGCTTGGATACGCTTTTGATAGTCCTTTGAAAGACTGCAGACCTCCTGCCTGCTAGTCTGTTCTCTGAATGCTTTTCCACCAGACTCGCTGGTTTCCTTTTAGTCCATTTCCATGGCTACCAATGTTCTGCTGAATACTTTTCAGACCTGTCTGAGCCAGGTATCTGACTTTGGAACCTCTTCATCTGATTTGCTACAAAATACATAAAAAAGGGACCGGTGCGGAATGCCTTGTGTATCACCCTATTTTGACCACTGGATAGACCTGAAAAGGGAATTGGAATTCACATCATGACTGCTCTGTTTTGCAAAACAGCAGCTGGCTTTTAGAAAAAAACAAACCTCTCTGCTTCAGATGGCAAGGGATGTAAAAATGCTTCTATAGGGATGTACCACTCATGCCCTTTAGACTAACACTTATTTTGTCTGTGCTGCTTCCACTTCTTGCTGCTCTTTCCATTCTGTTATGTTGGTCAGAGTCGCTGACAGATGGATTGATGTGTTTATTCCCAAATTATCAGGAAGATTCTCCTGTGACTTTTTCTTGGGGAAAAGATGGAAAGTAGATACATACTAGGGTGTTTTGGAAAAAAAATAGATGTAAAGTTGTGATGTATTTAAGCTGTACATCACGGTATAAAGTGTTTTCTTTAGTATGAGGAAACTTGTTTGAACTATCTGCATTCCAGGTTTCAGCTAAACTTGATCTTGCCATGGTGAACACTATCAATCAGAGCTGGCAGCATCCTACATCATTGTCTATTAAACTGACTGAGCTGCCTGGAAAGAAAAGACCAGGTTCATTTGACTGTTCCTGCTCTTCCCTTACTAAGTGATCTCAAAGGGAAGGAAGCAGATAATGATTCATAACCCCTAAGAATGAAGGGATTTGAGGGCATCCCATAGAGCTCAGGGGTATCACCCTGTGTTCATATTTAACATATGTGGGCAGCTGCTGAGCTAAGGACTGATGATGAAGATCTGCACAGTGAAGACCCAAAGCTCCATCTCTTGCACTCAGTATTCTGTGTCTTATCCCATATAGCTCACTGGCTGAGAAAAGCGAGGGCACATATAAAACCACAGACACCCAGACCCACCCCAATTCAGATGCAGAGATCACATCTGAACAGCAAACAAAAAGGTGCTTCTGCTTTCAATGGGGCATGGGGTAATCATTCTGCTCTCTTCTAAGCTCCTGAACGGCCAGGAATAACACACAATAAACTCTGACAATTCTGATAAACCAGAGCATCAATAATAGGCAAAGACCAAGCAAATTGCCTTTAGATTAAAATACCGGAAGTCTCCCAGTGGATGTATGATGAAGATCTTGCTGAAATACATACGACACAGACATACATTGCTGCTCAGCAAAAAATAACATCAAAGTAATAAATTAAAGATGCACTTCATATTCTCCGCTACTTGCTTAATAAGTTTTAAAGGTCTTTATTGGCAAATCCCATGGCCAGCTCGATAACTTTATGCTGTCTCTTTCCTTTCCACTGTAAGCTGCACCAGGCTTGAAAGTTCAGCTGTGACAGAGAGGTGCCAGCTTAGGCTCCGTGGCTGCTGAGCAGCAATGAAAACCTCTTCCAGGAAACAATGTCACTTACACTTATAGTTGGTAGGATGAGAAACTGTTGGTTGAAAAGAAAATCTTCTGACTTCCAGAGCTATTTCAGAAATTAGAAGACACAGAAAAAACAGTTCACTGGTATAAAAGCAAATTTTTTGCCCTCATACTTTTTCTTTATTA
>VZTM01002034.1:0-27598 GCA_013400555.1 Jacana jacana | reverse complement strand
GGAGGCAAAAAGCTTTTGTAAGAAGCATAAGGATTTATGTTGATTTATTTGGAGTAAAATTGATTTTACTTTTGAAGAACTGAAGCAATTTAAGGAATTCTACTGAAAACAAATGTCACTTCTATTTTTCTAGCCATTCTTGGAATTGGAGAACAAGAGAACCATCAAATTCCACTCGCATGCCATAGCCTTTTGATGTAGCACTAACACTGCCTAAGCTTCTTATGTGGATTTTCCGTTCAGGTAAGAGGTATTAGAATTTTAAAACCAAAGAAAGAAAGAAAGAGATGATTTCACTCAGCTTTTACAAGCCTACTAGCTATGCCAGACTTCTAAAAGGATTGGATTGGCACTATGGAAACCTCTTCAGTAACACTTCTGTTCAGAAAGAGCCTCTAAGGCTCTGTCCTACCAATTTGAAATGAACTTGACCGTGCAAAACGGAGAGACTGCTCCTGTGCAAAGCTCCTTTACTAAATCAGGCATCAGTCTTTGAACATCACGGTTACATTACAAGCTTGAAAAGCACTGCAGGCAGGAAATCACGGGCAATTTGGGGGAAAAAATATTAAAAAAAATACAAAGATTCAGGAGATCATGCAACTGCTTTGAAAATCTTCCCAAAGTGGAGTCTTTCTCCACAGCAGATTTACCATGCTCTTTGGCATTGACAATACTGAAAAAAATAATGTATAGAGAAGGTTGGAAATCTCCAGCAGCACAACTGAGTTTGCATAGGCAAACCTCACACCTTCCAAATTATCCTCCATACCATTGCGTGGAACTCCAGTATTACTATCCGAGGAGTAATCATATGGTAATCAATCCTTTGCACTTCATCATCGCTGCATATGTAAATCTTTACTCTTTGTTATAGAAAGAGAAAAGCAATATGGAACCATGCATATTGCTAGCAGGACTTTGGGAAGGCTGTAAACTCCTACAGAAGAAAGCCTTAACAACTTATTCAGATGATCTCAAGCCTTTGGCAATAACACATTCATTTCTTAGCTGCACTGCCTTTGTATGCCAGTGAGCAATTTTAGGAACATTTAAAGCTTTAAAAATACAGTAATTAAAGCACATTCTTTCTTAATAACCCTGCCCATAAAGCTGCAAGTTGGAACATGAAAGCAACTATGAATGCTTAAGCATGAGAAAAAAATAGAATAAAATGTAAATAAGCTCTGTAATGTTAACAAGCTAAATAATGATTTTCAAGTCTAATATCTTGAGGCTTTTCAGAGCTACCAGAAAGGCCTGTAGGAGCATTCCCTTCCTATGACTTTTGCACTCCAGCAATCCAAATAGCTCTGCAGGGATGGAAGATAGCAGGATTTAAAGCCACAAGAACGTTGCAATTGATTTCCTAATAAATCTTGTCTGTGCTGGTTTTGGACTATTGTCATTTGGGAAGAAAGGAAAGAAGTACTTATTGGCTCAGCTGATTTCCTTTTAAAAAGCATTTATCTGATACTGAAGGTTAATTTTGGAAAGAAGAAAGGGGACCCCAGAAGCAATGTGCTCCGATACAATAATTATAAAAAAGTCACAAATGTACCTAAAATAAGGTCTTTGGATATATGAAAAAATGTGCTTTGTGTTCTATATAATTCCAGTATATCACAAGGGTATCAGCCACACACATGCACAAACCTTCTCATCTCCTTTAGAAGGAGAAGCAGAAGTTTAGATTATGGTTAAATTATGCTCTTACCACATTAGAAGGTTCCAATTTCTTCCTCTTGGCAAGGTCGGTGATGTTATTGCCGTTGTAGTTGATGCTCTCCATGCAGCCTTTGAAATTCTTCCTGCTGTTAGAACTTGGCTTCCCAGAGAAAGGCATGCCTCCAAAGGTGATCTTTGAATGAAACAGAACATGGTAGGTCACTACTGGAGAGCAAAGACTTTTAAACAAATTTGCTGTAGATGTATTTACTTTCATTGAACACCAAGACGTGGCAAATGAGAGAGCTGGCGGCACTGTCTATAACAAAGGAAGGATCAAATAAGCATTGCAACAGCAGAAAAAAACAACCCCAAACCTGTAATAAACTTGTGATTGCAAGTATTTAGGGTAGTAAATCCCAAGTATTATTACAACTGTCCAAATAGTGAGCAGAGACACAACACAGTTGTTCATATATGGCCCGCTGCTCTGATTGCCACTGAACATGTATTTGGAATAAGTGTCCATCGCAGTATTTCTCCAAAGAAGAGTAGATACGAAATTAGCTGAATTATGTGATTTGAATCATTCACTCAGCTCTATGTGCTGGAGCTCAGGCTTACAACACAGCAGCTGTGGGCTCCAATACAATGCATTTCTTTCCTTTAATGCTTATATATCTACTTATCTACCTTATCCAGAAGAATTTCATAGAATCACATAGTTAAAGATGCTACCCCATTAGATACAAGCACCTTCCACTGCTGAGAACGTGCTTTTCTCACATAGTTATAGTCAATGATGAGTTACCAAATGACTTGGGCAGGCCAAATCACCTCCATACAGAAAATGAAGACAACACCGCAAAGACTCAGCCATCAAGGTCAAACAGGACTTGCTTTTCTCTGAAGGTTTCATTACCCCAAGCCCCTGGGTTTTTCAGAATCTCTAGTGCTTAAAAAATGAAAAAAAACTAGGGTTTTACAAACGAAATGTGTTCATCCTTTGAGAAGTCTCTTCCTGGCACTTCACAGAGACCATACAAGTCTCTACCCTCTACTGCATCAGGGTCTTTTCTGAAATGTTTAGAAGTGAATAAATGCTCCACGTTTTCATTAATATTTTGCAGCCCAAATGTAAACAATAAGGGTTTCATGAGATTAGTCCCTGGAATCCCATGGAGCCCATGGCCTCCTACAGCCTCCCCTTGAAGATCTCCAGGGAAGGGGTCTCTACCACCTCCCTGGGCAACCTCTTCCAGTGGTTCACTGCCCTCATAGTAAAGAACCTATCCCTAATATCTAATCTAAATCTGCTGTTCTCCAGCTTGAAGCCATTGTCCCTCATCCTGTCCCTGCAGGCCTTTGTAAACAGACCCTCCCCAGCCTTCCTGTAGCCCCTTCAGGTACTGGAAGGCTGCTCTGAGGTCTCCCCGGAGCCTCCTCTTCTCCAGGCTGGACAACCCCAGCTCCCTCAGACTGTCCTCATAGCAAAGGTGCTCCAACCCCCTCAGCATTTTTGCGACCTTCCTCAGGACCCGCTCCATCAGGTCCATGTCCTTCCTCTCTTGAGGGCTCCAGACCTGCACACAGCATTCCAGGGGAGGTCTCACCAGAGCAAAGTGCCAGAATCCCCTCTCTGGATCTGCTGGCAACGCACCTTTTGATGCAGCCCAGGAAAATGTCCTACTTGTAGTCTGCTGCTGAGATTTGGCAGAGCCAAGCTTTTAAATATCGTTCATTGTTAATTCCATTTGTTATTACTGAGAGCAGGAAAGCACTCCAGGGACAGATTTTCCATTTTCAAAGCGTCTATGATACAACTCCTATGCCAAAGAGAAGTCTTTAACTTGGCATCTAAGAACTAAAGCTATACAGCCGAAACCCAAAATCTTTATAAATAGCACATACCAGCTACATGAAAGCATTTTGCAGGACCCATCCTCAAGTATCCTGAATTGACATGACTTGACTTCAGTGCTTTACAGGAACTGAAGAACATGACTGTAATATTTTAATGCCTGTCATTCTTTTCCATGTTATAGTCAAGTGTTTGGACAAGATAAAAAGGAAAGAAAAAGAGAAAAATTGCAAAAAACTACATGCCATGACAATGAGTTAAGAGGGACTTACAGGATTATTTTTTTCTTACCTGGAAAATGCAATCAGAAATTATTCACTTTTTGTGCTTTTTTAACTTTTCAGAAAGAGATCAACCTAGAAACTACTTATCCTATGGAAAACAGTTTTGATTCTTCCAGGTTTATCCACTGTGATTACTTCATCAGAAGGGCAACATATTTAAATTTAGTCTGTGCTGACTAACTCCCAAACCAGTGGTGTGACCGAGAGGCAAGGAAGTAGAGGTTGAGGCGTTTACATGAACCACTGAAACATCTATCTACACACACTCAAACAGGTTCCACTAAACACAAGGGGATCCATCTACACGGAGACTGAATGTATCTTTGAGAACTGCCAGTGAGGTCTCTGAATGTCAGAGAAGAGAGGAAGGTAAACCTCCCGGATTCTACTTTTACTAGAGGTGAATTCATTGTATGCAATATATTTTTTGGTAAACCTGCCACTCACACAGAGGGATATATATGTTTCTATCTATGGGGGGTGTGTGTGAATTGCTTAAGGAATTCTAACCTTTTCTGTAGTTTGTTCACTTTGAAAACCTTTAGCAAAACCTATTTCTGTGAGCTCTCAGTAGCTCAAATTCAGACCTTCAGTGCTCAATGAGGTACAGGCAAACCTCCTCATTATTTTCTCATTGTAACTGCTACCCAAGAAGGGATTCATAAAGATTTCTGGAATAAAGGTAAGTTCTTGAATCAGTAACATTTGCGATTCTAAGTAAATTTTTCAAACATTTGCACCGTATTTGTGATTAAAAGACTGTTTGTAAAAATATCAATACACCAACTAATGCCAACTTTTCTGCATTGCATCATTTTCATTCCCTCCCGCTGCTCAAAAAGTCACAAGGAAACACATGTATTTGGCTCAGCCAACCACATTAATTCTCATTAGAAACACTAAACGTGCAAGAAAATCATTACACAAAGTTTGTGACAACCAACAGGCTGAAGTTCATATATCAGTGTAGAAGAACTCACCAGGCTCATAATAGCAGTAGCCAGAGTGTAATCAAACAGCAAATCCATGTTTAATTACTACCAACACTTGTGTGCATTAGCCAGGCTGATTAAACAGAAGGTTTTTTAGAAAAATTCCTAACTCTTGATTGCTTCTTTATGAAAAAGAAATTATTGATGGCATATTTTTTGAAAATAGGAGGAAGTAGCTAGCCACCTAAAACAAGTAAGATGAGTAAAAAGGTTCTAGTCTGCTCGCTTTGCTAAAAATAAATAGTAATTGCCACCACAGAACGGGGCTTTCTGATTCAAGTGCAAAATTACCACCGGAATGGAAAAGCAGATTGTATCTTATTTTTTTATAAATCCGCTTCCTGCTTACAGCAACTCCTTTTAGGCATTTTACATGCGGTGTGTGCTTAGGCTTGCTGAATAACACATATCTCCCATTTTAAAACAAAAGGCTGAGATGACTCTTACACCAGATGGGATTTGGCAGACTGACGAAGAGATGCTTAATTTACACTTAAGAGAGAAGAATGTTGGAAAGAAAATTTCAGGAAATGTAAAGGAAAACATAATTAAAACAAATGTACAAAAAAAAGTACCAAAACATCTTAAATTACATTAGTTTTCCCTTCTCTTTGTATTTGACTTGTCTTTATAAAGCAAATTTGAATGAAAACAAACAAGTTTCATGGTCTACCTCATAATCCAGGTCCAGGTAATCAAATTCTCCATTGGTTCTGAAGTGCTGCATGTGTCTGTCGAGGGTGAGGTTGATGTTTCTCCCGTGGCGCTCTATGAGGATGGAGTGCCAGTGGTGATCGTCCAAGAGGCTGCCTGTCATCACCGACGTGTGGCCATAAATAGAGCCCAGCTGGTTGCTGCCTAAGGTGGGGACAGAAACAGCAGCAATTCTCACCTCGTACCAGTTAAGCACATCTTGTGCTCTGGTTCTGTCAACATTTCACCTGAATCACACCACACACACAATAAGCTGGAGGAAGCCAATCTGCTATGAAACTAAGACCTGCCAGTGGAGAGCTGGTGACACAAATACAAATAACTAGACCAAATACAGCAAATACAGTGAACTGCATAAATATTTATTCATAATACATTCTGGGGACTGAGTGTATCCTCAGCAAGTTCACTGATGACACCAAACTGGGAGGGCTGGCTGACATTCCAGAGGGCTGGGCTGCCATTCAGCATGACCTGGACAGGCTGGGGAGCTGGGCAGAGAACCTCATGAGGTTGAACAAGGGCAAGTGAGGAGTCCTGCACCTGGGGAGGAAGAATGCCAGGCACCAGTAGAAGTTAGGGATGGACCTGCTGGAAAGCAGTTCTGAGGAGAAGGATCTGGGGGTCCTGATAGATAGTAAACTGTCCATGAGCCAGCAATGTGCCCTTGTGGCCAAGATCCTGGACTGCGTAGCGAAGAGTGTGGCCAACAGGCGGAGGGAAGTCATTCTCCTGCTCCGCTCTGCACTGGTGAGGCCACAGCTGGAATACTGCATCCAGTTCGGAGTTCAAGAGAGACAGGAAGCTACTGGATAGAGTCCAGCGTAGGGCAACAAAGATGATGGAGGGATTGGAGCATCTCCCTCATGAGGAAAGGCTGAGAGAGCTGGGGCTCTTTAGCCTGGAAAAGAGAAGGCTGAGGGGAGACCTCAGGAATGCTTCCAAGTGTCTGAAGGGTGGGTTGAAGGAGGATGGAGATGGACTCTTCTCAGTGGTTCCCAGTGACAGGACAAGAGGCAACGGGCACAAGCTGGGACATGGGAAGTTCCATTGGAATATGAGGTGAAACTTCTTTGGGGTGAGGGTGGCTGAGCCCTGGCAGAGGCTGCCCAGGGAGTCTCCTTCTCTGGAGACCTTCAAGCCCCACCTGGATGCAGCCCTGAGTGATGGTCTCTGGGCAACCCTGCTATAGCAGGGGAGTTGGACTGGGTGAGTTCAGGTCCCTTCTAACTCTGAGAACTCCCTGATTCTGTGATAACGCATTCTAGAAAATCACAGTCCTGTGGCCTAAGACATTACTCCCCTACACACGACCAGATCGCCATTGTGATCAAGGCCACTAATCCTTCTACAGCTGCTGGTTAAAAAATAAAAAATTAAAACACAGTTCCATGCATATCCATGAGCCTCAGTTTCTTCAATGGAGTCAAATCCAGTGCGAAGGGAAACCTAAACCACCCCCATGTCTCCCCATCCTTCCTCCCCACAATGCTTCAAACTAAGTCACTGGGTTTCACCAGGCAAAATAACCATCCTTGTTTGTCGGCTTTGCTGAAATACATTCAGGCAGAGGAAGACCACCACAACAAACAAGTGCTTTTGTTTATGAAATGAGTGTGTGTCACAGGGCCCATTCCTGTTTATCAGGGTAGAGACTTAAGAACATCCTCAACAAGCAGATATATGGAAGTTACAATAGATTACAAAGACAGACTGAAGAACATTAAGAAACTGGAAACAAATGGGTTAGCATTGCAATTAAAATAGTTCAAAATAGATAACCACTATGGTAAGATGTGCCTTTCTCCTCCTCTTCTGCTCACAATGATCTTTAGAAAAAGAGCAGGAGAAAACACTAGTGAAAATAATTACTATTTGATGTAAATAATGAACAGAATAATTTACACTTCACGTGTAAGAGAACTAAGGCAAATTACATGGAATCTCTTTCTAAAAGTCTTTTGTGTGAAGGGGAAAAAAGTGATAGCCAAAATCAGAAAAATATGGGGGTTCTCATAGTAAATGTGCTTTACAAATCTGGTCATTCGTGACCCTGGAGTTTTTCACTGGGAGGGAAAAAGGAGGCTGGAGCTGGAGTACCATGTACAGGATGACATTGCCCAATAAGCCGGTGCCTTCTTTCCTTCCTTCCCTAAATCCTACTTCTCAGACTCTAGGAAGGTTTGCTAACCGTCAGCTACAGGTGGCCTGTAGCTTCACAGATCGAGACCTTTATTGTTCTAGCACCCATGACAGTGTCTTTCTCTCACACAAAGACACAGCTGAGGCCAAACACAATTCTAGCAAGACATCTTGAGTTTGCAGCAAGTTTCTACTGACAGAATAGCAGAATCACAGAATCTCAGAGATTGGAAGGGACCTTGAAAGCTCATCCAGTCCAATCCCCCTGCTGGAGCAGGAACACCTAGAGCAGGGCACACAGGAACGCCTCCAGGCGAGTTTGGAATGTCTCCAGAGAAGGAGACTCCACAACCTCCCTGGGCAGCCCCTGCCAGTGTTCCCTCACCCTCACTGTGAAGAAGTTTTTTCTCATATTTAACTGGAATCTTCTGCTGATCCTGTTTTCCTGTATGATCTTATTTTTATGGTATCTCAGAGTAAAAAGGAATGGAAAAGAAAAAAAAAAACCCTACAGAAAGGGAACGAATACTATTTTTGATTGAATGATGTGATTTACCATATTACTGAGGAAAAAAGGATGTAGTACTATACCTAAAGTTTTTGTGAGAGAATTAAAAGTACACAAAACTAAAGAATCAAAGCATACCTAAATTTAAACTTAGAACAAGTTTGGCTTTCTTCAGTTCCAAGGTGATGTAATCTCCTTGCTGTCCTTCTCCGTGGAAGATGACACCTTCGCTTTCAGAAGTCTTAAATTTCAGAGAGATGACATCCTTCAGTGTTTTCATTTTCTTGTTCCGGAATCTGTACGGTAACACTACGTGGCCATCAAAATTGATAACATCAGCCCCTAAAGGAAAAAGCAAATAATGCTGTTGATGAGTGATTATAAATTCATTCCTCTGGCCACTGGGAAAAGAGACATACCTTATGAAGGCTGTACCTGATCAGAATAAAAACCGTGCAAGTGTGATATGGACTGTAAATAGACGGAGCATAATTCAACAGTATAAAACCCAGGAACCAGTCAGGACATAAATTTAATCCATAGAAAATAAAAAAAACCCAGCAGCTCAGGAGGACAGATACTACAACTGTACTCAACATCTTTTTGTTTCTCTCAAGCACAGCTGCTGCTATGCACACTTTTCTAATTACAGTTGACAATGAAGGACAGACTTCTGAGTGGTCATTAATAATTCCTTTGAAACCTCTATAAAATCCAGTATAAGTATCTATAAGGACTGTAAGCAGTACAACATGAGCTCAAAGAAACTGCCTAGCAGTACGTAAACCACAGGCATAAGGCTTATCTAGTTCCATTTTATATGGAAATCTTGGGTAACTCGTGACCTCGACTCATTTTGAGATGAGGAGGAAAACAAAAAAAAAAGCCCCTGTCATTTGGGCTAATTTTGGTTCCAGGTTTGGCTTTATTCAAAATCTGGGAAGAAAATCCAGGAATGCAATCCTGGTCATTTAAAGTCCATCTAATACTCATATAAATGTTGCATAGTGACAGAACAAAATGTCACGTTGTGTTTATTTCATGATTTTATTTCTACTCTAAAGAAGGAGCCACAGTTTTTCTACACTTTTCTGGAGGCTAGATCCCCAGTGGAAACAGCTGCAGAACTTGATTCCATTCAACAGAGGTTTTTCTGCTGAGCATTAAATCTTATCTTTTAAGCAGAGCTCAATGAAAGTCTGTATACAGATACTCACCTCTTAAAACATATAGATTGAAGAAATCTCCTTTGTAAACTGCTTAACCTAAGATCCATCACCACTGCCTGGGCTACCAGTCGCAGGAGCATTTCATCCTCAGTATTTACTACTGACAATTTCAACAGTCACTAAGCAAAATTCTTAAAAAGGAATTAATTTTAAAATGTTCATTCTGTTAAAAGACAAAAAAAACCCCAAACTTGTCCCATGCACATTCTTCAAAACCATTGGCATTTCTCATTGCCATACTATATTCCTACCAGTTATTTCCCTGGAGGGTGAAGGATGGCGCTTTATCATATATTCTTCAAGCACACCTGATTTTTGGGGACTGCTTGCAACTTCTTATAATTCCAAACTTGTTTTTGCTTTTATCACAGGAAGTAATTTCAATTTTTCAGAGCCCCTCAAAACACAGAGGCAAACCTGCTCCTGTTGTGTAATTAACACAGAAAAACCTTTTAAATCTCCATTAAACCACTTTGTACATTAAGCCTAAATACCTGGATATATTACACTTTGAATCTATATGGCCTACATGAGCTGATTATGCTAAAACCTGCTGCTTTTCTTCTTGCAACATATGTCAAACACACATTTTAAAAAGATTACTTTCAACTAATGTCTGGCGTATGTTTTACACCCTAATTCAGAGAAGAGCCTCAAGAAACTTGTGCATCCTTCCTTGTCTTGAGAATTTAGAAATCACCAAAATGGTCTATTGAATCAATTTTTCCTAATGTCACAGAATCACAGAATGTGATGGGGTTGGAAGGGACCTCTGGAGATCATTTAGTCCAACCCCCCTGCTAAAGCAGGCCTTCCTAAAGCAGGTTGTACAAGAACGTGTCCAGATGGGTTTTGAATGTCTCCAGAGAAGGAGACTCCACCACCTCCCTGGGCAGCCTCTGCCAGGGCTCTGCCACCCTCAAAGGGAAGAAGTTCCTTCTCATGTTTAGTTGGAACTTCTTATCTTCCAGTTTGTGCCCGTTACCTCTTGTCCTCTCACTGGACACCACTGAGAAAGGATTGGCCCCTTCCTCCTGACACCCACTCTTGAGGTATTTCTAGGTGTTGATCAGATCCCCCCTCAGCCTTCTCCAGACTCAAGTCCCTCAGCTTTTCCTCCTAAGATAGATGCTCCACATCAACTGCTATCAAAGAACTGCTTACGTATAGCATCTGCTATACACAAGCTTATATGCATATATAGCCTACACACATGCTTCTGTATAGATTTATCACACTGTATAACTTCCAGAAATACTTTTCACAGTAAAGAGCTATTTGTGTGTCAAAGAGGAGCGCTCAATCAAGCTTCACGATGTTTGGCATTTGTTTTCTAGAGAAAAGTATGTAAAACCACAACCAAGTTCTCATCAATTATTTCTATTTCTCTGTCCACTCAAAAAATCCACAGTCCACCTTGTGCTCATTAACTAAAACCCCCCCACCCGAGCCTGAGCCCTGCAGTCACGGTGATCAAATGCCTGTTCATACACCCTTACATCCTTCAGCAAGTTTTCCAACAGAAAGACCAACACATTCTGCTTCCATCATTCAGCATTTTCCCCACAAATCACTAGTATAAGAAAGAGTTCTCTGCTACCTCCAGGTCATTTCCCCCCGCCCCCCCTTTTTGTTTCTTTTTTGCTGACACAATGATTCTCTGCCTGCTGATGTAGTTTGAGATGCCTGGTTCTGGTTGATGTCACCATTTGTCCTCTGCACCCCTTTGATAAACCAGTACGTATAATCACATGGCGGTCATCACCCTGGGTTGACACACACTGCTGACTCTCTAGGGATTACTGCCAAGCACAGAAGTTAAGAACTTTGCAACCTTGCAGAAACCATCTTTACACCTACAGAGGAAGCATGACAGTGGAGAGGTGTTCACCTACAGGTCCACCTACTTTCTACTGAAGGTAAAATTACATATGGTGGTGCAGCATCATCAGAGCTTGTGATTCCACCCCCACAACGCTGCTGCTTTTTCAGCTTAGGAGTTTGAAAGATAAGGAACATTTTCTGCAAATCAGCATCAAGTGTAGGTATTTCAGGGTCTTCCTGAAACCAAAAGGTAATAATTATGTAATAAAATGTTTTAATAACATCTCATATGCACTCACATTCGCCCATCGGCTCAGACAGAATGGCCACTAGTACTAATGGAAGGAACATTAAACATGTCCAAAAAAGCTGTGTTACACCTGGAAAGTAAATCTGATCACTCTGCTTACCTTGTCGAGTTAGATCAGAAAAAAGTCATACAACTAAAGTTTCTGCCTCCACTCACAGCAGCCAAAGACTCCACAATATTCCTCCTATGGGAGTCAAAGGGATCTCGAAGAAGGAGGACGTAGATTCTATAATGCAAGTTTCATCATGTCTCCACAGGGCATTGTCCCTCTCCTTTCCAAAAGATAATTAGGCACATGCAATTAATTTTTCTGTTTCACACTAGTTTTTTAACCTATTTGAATTTGTAGCAGCTGACTATCATCAAACAGCTGGGTAAGAGTCACTGAAGGATCTGAAGACTCTTTCCAATGGCCAAAATTTCTATTATTTATGTTTTTTAATGCATAGATTTCTTCATGGATCACACTGACCCTGTACCATGTCTGTGGAAAGGAGGTCAAAAGGAGGAATTTTATATTTCTGCATTTTTAATTCCAGCCACTTCTGTAAATTATACAGAACCACATGCTGAGTCCTCCGTAGCATTCTCTCACCCTTAACTACCAGGCTAGAAATAACCTGTGCCACTTATACCTTCCATTCCTGCCATTACCGGTATCACATATCTGGAAGCACCAGTTCTAGACTCTTTTTGCATTTAGAAAAAGAGAGATGGATAGACAGAGATGTTATTTGTGCAATAATCATGCAGCCTCTGTTTACTTCTGCTTTGACAACAAACTAAGACACTCGGACCCAAAGGGGTCAGACTCGTGGTTAGCAGTTGGCCTCTGCAATTAAACTGGTTACAACCATATTACTTGAACTTACCCCCAGATCTTCCAAAACATGCAAAGACTTCTCATGAAATGATAGACTTCGACCCTCTTACTGTTTCTATCAACCAAATGATGAAGAAATTGTATTTAGTGCACAAAACATGAGTGTTACAATTGACTGCAATTTCCCATATTTAGTATATATCATCTATATTTATTTATATTCAGTGTATATATATATTCCCATATATAGTATATATATTATGTATACCCGAATGCAAGTATATATTGGAAATAGCACTTTTCTCTACACACCCTACAATACACATTCTAACAATAAATACTTAGTAAGCTCTAAGTGCAATTAAAATCTCAGCCTGATGTGCTGCTTCTGAATGACAAATTCCAGGACTGTGAATCAGCTCAAAATTAATTACTGAGAATGGCATGTTGCATTTGCACTGCAGAAAATCCCTTAAGAAGTTATAGGCATACAAGGAGGGCACATTTCCTCAGGCAGAGATGCAGATGTTGCTCAGAAAGGAGACCACCTTGTTTTATAATCTGAGTCTATATTCACAGATCGGGATTTCTAAGGTGGAATTATCTCGAACACGCTTACGACCCAAGTACCTGCGTTACTTCTGGATTTAGTTTTGAAGAAATGAAGAAAGCAGGTAGAAAAAATACTGTAACAGCCTTGTTTTTTCCTGCCTTACAAGTTGTCAAGAGATCAAATAAATATTTTCTTGAGACTTTTATGTGTAAAAGAACTTCTAGAAAAGCACAAACATTGTTTATAGAAAAAACATCCACAGGACAGTCCCTCGGTCATCAAAAAAATCCTACTTCTATTGAAAGAAGAACATTTGCTCTACAGATCATACTCCTGAATCTACATCCAACTGCCTTGAACCTATGCTACAGATGAAAGAAAACTGATGGACATTACAGCTTAAAACAACCTTCAGAAGGAATATACATCATCAAAACTATGATTCTGTATAAAAGGTCAAGAGATTCTCTTCCATTCACACTTGTTAACTTGACTTTCTCATGGTTTTAGGAACCCCTATATGGGGTGTTCCATCCTTCCCCTAAGGCCAACTGGTACCACTTTGCAACATCTGCAAAAGTGACCCTAAAAGTGAGGCACCAGGTCCAGAGCTGATCCAGACGATGACCTGACTTGCCCTTGAAAAGGCAAGTATCCCTTTTGTACCTATGCCAATGGTGCAGTTACACATGTGTGCTCTTCACATGATTCACTGAAGCAAATTCAGGTTATAAACGTTGACAAAGCGGACCTGGCCCCGAATTGCTGCGTTCTAAAAAAAACATTCAATTAAATAAAAAAACCCATAAAAATAATAAAGAAACAGCGATAATCTTTGATTAAGAAGCATTTTTTAATGCATAGCTGTGCTGGCAGCATGCACAAGGGTCTGCATGATAATTCAATCACCTAAAGATTACAGAGCAATTATCTTTAAGGGTTATCATATGTACAACTGTGGTAATGACTTGTGTTCCCTCTATGATGACACTCAGCTATTTAATAACATGGTAATTAACACGATGCAGAATGGTACTTAGACAGTAAACCATGTAATTCCTGTAATTGCAGTGCAGAGAGATCATGTCTCTCATCCTCAGTCGCTCAACTGTCAGCATCAGCAGGAAAGAGACCTAAGCCATCGCATCCAGCATCTTCACCTGCATTCAGTAAAGTCTGACTCAGAGCTACTGCTGCAATGGGGGTAATTCATTTAAAAAATAAAGCACAAAAAATAAGTGAGAAAGGGGGAAAGAGAGGGGAAGGGAGAGAAAGAGAAGAAAATGCAGCAAGACGATGGGGAAAAGAGAGTGACAATATATATGTACATTTTATATTACATTTAAATAGGGTGTACAGCTATGATGACTTTCAGTTTGATTTTTCCTCTGTTGGATTTCCTAGGATACGGACAGACTGGATAGCACTGCTGGCATCTTAAAACTACACACCAGTGTCAGCTGGCTAGGAAAAGGTGTATGGCCTCATCCCAGTATATGTCTGAGATGCCACATGAACCCCTTCTCAGCAGTTAATGGCATTGCCACATTCAGTTTTCGCCTAAAAAAGTAAGAAAGCCTTAAAAATATCAACAAGGAAGTGGGTGACACATGTGGCCCCGTTCCTAAATCCCAAAGGAACCTAAATCACCAGTCATAGGTCATTCTTACCTATTTGTGTCCACATGCAGGATTTGTGTCCCAGTTTGTACCTCAAACCAGGACAATTTGGTAAAATTTGGTCAGGGAACCACATCTGTACAAAAAAAATGTTTTATTTGTTGCTGCAAAATTATTTATTAATTAATTATAAAGAAATCACTTCAAAACAGACTCAACCTCCCACACTTCTCTATTTCCTCCCTTTCCCATGAACGAAATATAACTATCCTCAGTGTCTGCACCTGAAGGATGAAGCAGTGCTCATTCCCAAAGACTCAACACCGAGATTCTGGCACAGCAAATCACTTCTTTGGTGAAAGCACTGCCTGGAATTCCTCAAAACATCCCTGCTAACAGACACGGTAAAACAACACTGAACAGCACTAAACAGAAGGACACAGCGCTTTCCAGAAACAAACCTGCCATGCAGCAAACAAAATCCACGTTGCTAATTGCAATTTTAACGTGCTGGCGTATTTTCAAATGGCTACTGTTCTCTGAATGATCAGCTCTACAAAGCAAGCACAGAACATCTCACTGGGATTAGAAACACAAACGTTCTGCACTACCGATCCACAGCCACCTTCACCTTAGGTGACATTTTCTCACTCCATTATTTCCACTTCATCTGCTTAAATCTTCTCTTTCACAGAATCACAGAATATCAAGGATTGGAAGGGACCTTGAAAGCTCATCCAGTCCAATCCCCCTGCCGGAGCAGGAACACCTAGAGCAGGGCACACAGGAACGCATCCAGGCGAGTTTGGAATGTCTCCAGAGAAGGAGACTCCACAACCTCCCTGGGCAGCCCCTGCCAGTGTTCCCTCACCCTCACTGTGAAGAAGTTTTTCCTCATATTGAAGTGGAACCTCCTCTGTTCCAGCTTGCACCCATTGCCCCTTGTCCTGTCATTGGATGTCACTGAGAAGAGCCTGGCTCCATCCTCCTGACACTCACCCTTTACATATTTATAAACACGAATGAGGTCGCCCCTCAGTCTCCTCTTCTTCAAGCTCAAGAGACCCAGCTCCCTCAGCCCTTCCTCTTATGGGAGATGCTCCACTCCATCATCTTGGTAGCCCTGTCCTGGACTCTCTCCAGCAGTCCCCTGTCCCTCTTGAACTGATGACAATTGTACATGCAGTGCTGCCCTGCTGTATCTTGGCCTGTCTTGTGTTTACATCTAGGTAAATCTGTTATTATTCTCATCCATCATGACTGCTGTAGGTAAACAGCTCTGTATCACTGTCATCTTGAAAATGAGTAGTCTGGTCCACCTTACCCGGCTGCAAGGTGAAATAATTTTTGAGAGAAAGATAACCCACTCTTGCAATTGCTAAATTTGATTGAAAAGCGCCCCATTTGATGCCTTTTGGCAGATATAGTCCATGTAGCACTACTCTGCCTTTTTTTGCAGCCTGTGGGGTTCTTTCCCAGGATCATGGTTCCTTCTCTGCTCCTTTGCCTAAGACACTGCAGTAAATAAAAGGACAGTCCCCAGTACTTTACTTTATAGGAGATGTATCTGGGCAGAAATAAGAGCCGCAGGAGAGAGGACACCCAAACTACATCTCCTAAAACGGCTTAGGAAGCAATTCTGATTTTTTTGGAAGGGAAGAGGAGAAGTAAAGAATTACATACAAAAAATATTTTCATGGTAGCTTTTGTTTGGGAATGGAATATGGATCTCTCTGGGTTTTGATGAAGTGTTGTAAACTCCCAGAGAAATCAGACACTGCTCCTTCCACTGCATCAAAGCAGCATCTCCCCCTGCCTCAGAATATCGGTTCAGCGGAGAAGACTTTGACCAGGCCTGCTTGCCACAAAAACAAAACACAAAATAAAAGGTATGCATGGGGCTTGCTTTTTTCAGGATGCTGTAAGAATTTTCCCAGATGCCTGTTATAGTGAGGAAAGAAGAATTCTGCACAGATTAAATAAAAAGCACCAAAACCCAACCTGTGCTGTTCAAACGACACGCACTACCAGTCCCAGTTAATTAAGGAGTTTACAAATGACTGCTGTTGCTGCTGAAGCTCTGCTTAATCTGAGACATCACATCAGGGGGAACTGAACAAAAATGTCTTTCTGCTCAGGTTGACAGATACCAGACTAGTGTTGGGAGAGTTCAGAGCAGTAAAACTGCTTCGAAGAGATATGCTCACAACGCATACTTATAAAGCCGTTTTCCATTTACTGCAAAAAGTAGGAAGAAGATGCAATATTGAAATCCATGGGTCTAGAAGAGCTCTTCAGGAGTCTGTGAAGGGTTTGTTACAACAGCAGAGAACCTTTCCACTAACTGATGGGCTGAAAGGTTTGGGGAAAAGCCATCTTTAGCTCTACTGAAAATTATCAACTTACAAGGTCTTAGACCCCCAGTTTTTCCTGACTTTCAACTCTTAATCTGTTCTATCATAACCATTTTTTCCCTCCCTGAATTTTCTGATTAAGCTAGTTCAACAATTTTACACATTTTATGTTTAAAGAAAAGATGTAACAAAAGTTAAAAAAACCCAATGACAACAAAGCCCCCACAACTCTTCCAGCCATTTCTTTTAACCACTGTGGACCCTTCTGGTAGTAACTTTTTGAGCCCTTAGAGCTGTTCTCTTCCAAAGATCCTGGATCCCTTGGGGCACTGCTGTGCAGGCAGATGAGTAATTAAAGACAAGGGGCAGATCAAAGGGACTGTACCCTCTTTTCATTCAGAGGTGCTTAAGCAGCATTTAGATGGCCTTGCCCACACTGAAGAATTATTGCAAGACAACCCCATCGCTACCCAAGCTATTGCAGCCTCACTGATATCAGTGCTCCTTTGAATTTTAGAGCAGATAGCTCTGCCAGAGCAGTACTTTCAAACACACATGCTCACATCCTAGGCTGGCATCTATGTTTGTTACGGCAGATTTGATTTGTTTTATTGCAAGATGCCCTTTGGCATAAACACAATTCTTCGTCTCTCCAAACGCGACAGGCAACCTTTATTTAGGCTTCTATTCTTTTAAGGAACATTTCTTCACAACAGGTGGAGGAAACTGTTTAACAATACTTGGCATTTAAATTGACCTTTATGGAGAGACAACAAATATACTGTCTCACTGACACAGGGGACTGTTGTCCGAATTCTTTATCCTTTCTTTTCCAGGCTCTGTATCCAGCCAACTCAGCAACACATTTAGACTTTGAATCATAGAATCATTTTGGTTGGAAGAGACCCTTGGGATCATCAAGTCCAACCATCAGCCCCACTCTACAAGTTCTCCCCTACACCAGATCCCTCAACACCACATCCAATCTACTCTGAAACACAGTCAGGGGTGGGGACTCCACCCCCTCCCTGGGCAGCCCATTCCAGGCTCTGACCACTCTTTCTGTGAAAAACTTTTTCCTAATGTCAAGCCTAACCCTACCCTGCTGCAGCTTGAAGCCATTCCCTCTTGTTCTATTGCTAATTGCCCTTGAGAGGAGACCAGCACCAACCTCTCTGTAACAATGTCCTTTCAAGTAGTTGTAGTGATCTCTCCCCTCAGCCTCCTCATACTAAACAGTCCCAGCTCCCTCAATCATTCCTCGTAAGATTGATTCTCCAGGCCTTTCATCAGTATCGTTGCCTGCTTCTGCACTCGCTCCAGCCCCTCCAGATCTCTCTTGTGTTGAGGTGCCCAGAACTGGACACAAGACTCAAGGGGTGGCCTCCCCAGTGCTGAGTCCAGGGGGACAATCCCCTCCCTACTTCTGCTGGGCACACTATTTCTAATACAAGCCAGGATGCCCTTGGCCTTCTTGGCCACCTGGGCACACTGCTGGCTCATGTCCAGCCGATTGTCAACCAGCACCCCCAGGTCCTTTTCTCCCAGGTTTGCTTCATACTGTAAGGTAAGATATATTTTGAATTCAAATGAAGAATTTCCAAAATTTCCAGAGCTTTTTTGAACCACAACAAGAGAAAAGAGATCTCTTTTTGCTTCTTCTGGATGTAACACTCACCTTCAGAGCATGAGGTACAGGTCGATTCTGCAGTCTGCTTTTTGCTCAAGGGGCACGTGCAAGTGCAGTATCTAGCTTTTGAGTTAATATTTGCAATATACACTAAATTCTCCTTGCCTAAGGTACTAATGGTAAAAAACCTCACTGGACTCACTGGGCCCTTCTCATCTGGTGTATCTCCTTCATGTACATAAAGGCATGAGCCTTTGTCATTCAACTTTAAGCAGCAAAACAGAACAATGAAACAGGAAAGCAATATCAAATAAATACGCACCTTGAAAATGGACCGTGAAATACAAGGAAACCTACCTGTCTACCAAGCCCAGCTCAATTCAGCTAAGACAAGAGGAAACATTTTGCCTAACTACCTAAATAAATAATTACACAGCTCTCATCCAAATTAGGACAACCCAAAGACAACATTTGGATCCCTGCTATTGGACTCATTACTCCAAGACGCTTTTCCTTAGACAACTGGACGAGAAGATGTTAGAACTGGTCAAATACACTGAATATAAATCTGTTAATATCTACAACTCATGGAGCAGTTACACATCTCTCTCTTTTTCTCCACTGCCTACCAGCATAATGGGCCCTCTTGCCCTTTATGTTATACTGTGGTGTTATTTGTATTTTGTACTTCACGCAGAGAGAGCTGCCTAATTAGGAAGACCAGAGTGAGCTTCTAGTTTAATACTGTTAGTTTATCTGTTAATTAATGTGCTACTCTTTCCAATCTAATTAGATTTTTTTACTGCAAAGATAAGTCAGTGAAATCATGACAAAGGAATATGGAAGGAGGAGGTTGGTGGGAGGCTCAGAAGTATTTATTGTTAGAATTCGGTACGTGTGATGCACGGCGATTTCTTGCTGTCTCCTCTTCTTTCACTCATGCCCCCAACCTTATCACGCTTTTCTCAAGAAGGATATAGTTCATTTCCCATAAATAATTCTCATTCCTGCCAGTGAGCTTCTCTGTCTCCATCAGGCCCCATCTTTTTCTCTCCCTGCTTCTTTGCCAATTTTAATACCGAGGCTATCTCTTTTTATGTGTTTGCAGTTCACAATTAAGTGCCTTGAAGTTCATTTATGACTTTCGTGAAGTCATACAAAGATGACACTACACAGATACATTTCTAAAGGGCCAAAGTGTATGTACTTACAAGAACAGGAGATGAAGTCATAGTCTTGTACTTTAATTATAATACCGTTAAAATATATGAAAAAGAAACATGAAAGATGCTGGCCAAACCAAGTTCCTTCTTCAGAGTTTTGCTTTCATTATGGTTGCCCTTTGTCCAGTTGCTGCCCAGGCCAGCTGAGAGGCTGGTGGTGGTGGGAAACAAGTTCAGATCCCACTGATCTGTACTGCTTGCACCTTTCAGGTCTCACTTGGCAGGAAGTTTCTTCAGAAACAAATGATATTACCCTGGAAATTACTGAAAATTGAATTACTGCTCAGTGATGCACAACAGTAGGACGTGCTGTACTTATGAGAAGATACATAGGACATATCTCATCAGATATTTTTAAATATTTAAAATAAAATTCTTCTCCTAAACTGAAATAAACCTATTTGTACCATTTTTGAATAGAAAACTGAAAACTGTTTAATTAACCATTGATTCTTCCTGTGAGCTGTTGTATATATCACAAATGGGAATCTAGGACCTATGTAGAAAAGAATAATATCTAGGGCTTCATTCTGGCATCCAAAGCTAGGAGATGTCTGAAACTGAGGAGAATCTTACTTTTGTCACTAAAATTCATAAACACTTTAAATACCACAAGCACAAAACATAAAGGGGGTCAACAAAAGGCATTACACTTGCAAAAGCAGCCTATACAGTTTAGAGTAAGTGTTTGGAATGACTAAAGCATTTCATATGTCAAATGACACATTGCACAGATCCTAGAATCACAGCACTGTCTAGGTTGGAAGGTCATCACTAAGGTCATCAAGTGGAACCATCATCCTAACACTGACAAAAGCATCACTAAACCACATCACTAACCATTTAATATTACTAATTTAGTATCACTAAAATATTACACCAAAACCACTAGTTGCTTGGTGCCATAAAACCAGAGAGAATAGGTAATTAATATATTTCATTTTCTAATTACATATGGAAGTCTCTATTTTGAAGTTTTACCCTGATAATGTTTGGGCTTGTAAAGTCAGATCTAACTCATCTTCTCTCTCATGTCCTTATTATAGAAACAAAAGTGCTTCTTGTACAACTGAAAATTATGTGCTTCACTGAACATACTGCCTATCTTCATAGAGAGCATGTAGCTTATTACAGGGAAACACTGAAATGCAACACAAATACAAATAAGAAATAAAAATGATTCCTCAAAAATACCTGAAATGCAAGATTTCTGAAGCCTGGAACAAAATGTATTCTGCCCTATGGTTTGGGGAGAGATGCATCTTTTTATTCGTCATCTGAAGTCCAGATGTGCAACAGCACTGCACATCCTGAAGACCCAGCAGGACAGCTAGAAGGATTTCCAAAGTTATGAAGACGTGCTCCCATTTAGGAGATTGAAAAAATATTCATCAGACACAGCCATAAGTAGTCCAATGTAAATAATTCCAAGAGTTGTAAAGAACAGCTCATTTGAGTCTAAAGCAAATATTACCATACTATCTTTGCAATAGTTATGTTTATATGACATATAGCATTATGATATCATATATCTTAGAATTAGATACATGTTAATTATATCTATTAGCAATCTGATAGGTATCTTTATTAGTTAAGATATTGGATTTTTTATTGGAAACTATCTTTTGACAGTTATCAAAAAGGATCTTTTTGTCTTCAATCCTCCAATCCTTTTGGAGGCAAAATTCCAAAGAAAAGATAGACAGTCAGATGAAAATGACCTCTCTGAGAACTAGACTTGATTAGAAATGGATTGCCACACAAGTCCTAACAAACACAAGAAAATTAATACCTCCTTTAAGGTTCCACCTTAAAGGTGGCCCTACAACAGGGTAGTTTGGCCCTACAACAGGGCAGAATTCTTTTTGCCAAGGAGGCCGCACGCCATCTCGTGACCGGCCGTCACCATTTCTCAAACTATCTCCTTTGCTCTGTTGCTTTCCAGAAACTTCCTGACAGTGTGTCCAAGGCCCTGACCTATCATGAGCTCATACTCCCTTACGACCCATGGTCCAAATCTAACGTGGTTCACAGCAAAGAATTTCAACTAGTGCCTCAATACACTGAAGGGTCTGTCAAACTTACACCCTGGGGAGATAACCTACAAGACAAACTAGGACAGAAGAACAACTAACATATGCTGGCAAAGATGCAGGATGACCTCTTCTCAAAGTCATCTGCAGAAATATATATTTTAAAAATGTACCTAATCACCTTGTAATGGTAAAAAACAGTAGCTCTTACAACTATAAGTAACTGAAGAAATGCCCACTTTGTTCTAATGTCTGCATTAACTATATATATATATATATATCTGTGCATCCAGACTTAGGCTGATACTCAAGAAAGTAGATGGAAGACAAGGTCTCCATCACATCTTAAATGGCTTTTTTTTTTATCAAGCTACACCAAGAGTGGGTACTACAGGACTTCTCCCTGCTTTCTAATGACCAACAGAGAATTCTCACAACAAACAGATGCCAAGTTTAGCATTTAAATATGAAATGAAATGTATGCTGCAACATGCTGAAAAGAAAACCATCTCACATCATCCCTTCCATTACTCTGTTTCCAATTTTAAGTTCCTCCTTTGTGTAGTTTAGGCTGCATTCAAACACAAACAAAATCCTTATGCCCAGGAAAATAACTACTGCCACTGCCAAGCTGCTAGACGAGACTAAATTGTATAATTTATGTATTCTTCTTTTTATATATTGATCCCAGCACAACACTCGCTGGCTGAATCTATAGCGTAAAAATGATGTCTTCAGCCTTATTGTTCAGAATCTTATCGGTTTCTTGCTCTTGAGCAACCAGAGACCATGCTGATAGCCATCTAGACTGCAATTGATAATACCTGGGGCCTGAGAATATGAATCTTTTTTTATTGTTTGTTTTGTGCCTTTCTCTTGGCAAAGTCAGTATCTAACACTACTGTTTTGTGTCAGACAAAGTGAACATCAGAAGGGGTTTGTGTGCCTGTCTCAGGCTTTCATGACCACACGTCAAGTGACTGTGGGCAATAAAAAGATCCTGAAAATACAACTGAAAGGAAAATACAGTACACCAAACAGGTCAGACCCCGGGGTGAAGCTCCTACTGATGACTGGGGGTCTGCAGAGGTGCTGTACCTGGTGGGTGGCAAGCCTTCAACACTGGGGAACACTCAGATACCAGTGCAAGAAGGTTCACCTGGCTGTGTTTGCTCTGTGAAGAGGCATGGATATTCTGAACATATTTCCCTTTTTAAAGGCACCTCTTGCAGCCTTTTCTCAGAAGATTTCACCACATGCCTGAAGCCCTGTCCATTTTATATCAGGGGTCGAAGCCCACTCTGTTCAGCCCCTGTCTCTCTGTGTCAGCTCAGCCACAGACTGTACTGACCAGTGTCTTCGGACATCAGCTAAAAGGGCATTTTTTTCTTCTCACTTCCCCTTATATGCTCTCCTGCATTAGATGGATATTGGTTCATTTTCTTCATAAAAATCTGCATCGCTTTTGGACAGCTTCCAAACTACTACAACAGTGTTTCGGTAAGAAAACATCTTACAAGTGTGGGTATTGCTATTACCAAAGGACATGCAGTACTGAATCTCCAATCAGAACCCGATAGGAGCAGCACTGAGCTGCTAGAAAAGAAATAACACTTTGTATAAATAGGTGGGGCTTTTTTTTTCTTTTAAATTTCTGGTTACTTAGTGCACACAGTTGAAGGACAATGTTATTCTTGCATGAAAGTATCTCACGCCTGTTGAACTGCAACATAAGTTTTTGGGTTTGTTTTTTTAAAAAAAAACCCCTCAGCTTCTGATGAACTGTAACAAATGGCAGCTCAATGACATTTATTAGGTAATGTTAATAGAATGGAATTAGTGCAGGTTCCAAGAACATGCATCTCTGGATACTGTCAGAATTTCTCTGTTTTTTCATTGCATTCATGGCAGTAAAAAGGAATATTTTCAAATAAAATATAAAAGTTCCTTTTCACTATGCAATACATGATATACTATACTATATGTGGGTGACCATCTTGAAGAGAATGAAGATGTGAGCGATCCAGGCCTAGTAATACTGACCAAAGTCAGACTTTACTGCATGATTACTAAAGGACCGACATGGCTGGGAAAGCAGGGAGCTGGAAGAGATAACAACAACTCTTGGGTGTGGAATACAAAATAACGGGACTGTGTAGGGCTGTGTGACCTTCGAGTGGGCATAGTTCCTGTGCCAAACACAGGAGCGCTCGGAGCAGGTAGATAAGGGGTCTCAGCCAATAGTAGTGGCTTTTGCTGTGGGGTGTTACTCTCATGTGCCTATATAGACTCTGCTTAAACTTGCAATAAAGGAGGATGACTATACTCACATTGAGATTCAGCCATTACTCCGGGTCCATCTCCCACTGCAACAACTATATATACTATATAGATATACACTACATATACTATATATATACCATATATATTTACTATATAGTAAATACAATAACAAACTTGAATTAAAACTTTTATTCTGTGAAAAAATCACAAGGGTTTAGAAATGTTTCCTTGACTTCTTTTTAATGTGCATCTGGTCAATTTGGCAGTGTTTCAGAAACAGCCACCACTTTGCCCGGATTCTGTGACAATAAGGAGACCAAGAAGGTGGCTGTGCTTTGCTTTGCTCTCCGCAGTCCTCTTGGTAAAGATCAGAAGCACGTGGAACCTGGGAGCTCGGCCTCTTTCAAGGCACGTAGACACGGGTGTGATGCAAATCTAAAGGAGGTACATACTCTGTGGGAACAGTATTCTGGGAAAAAATATTCTTATTGTGGTAATATAAATCTATGGGTAACTATGCTCTTTTTTAGCAAATATACACTCGCATTTCAAGTAAGAATGCTACTTATTTTGTCAGATATAGACAAATAGCCTAACACATCAGAAGCTCATTAATCCTGTTAATCAATCTCAGGCACCTGCTCAGAACAAAGCTATGAGACAACTCTCTTTATTTAATAATTAGTCATACATACTTTAGGTAAGTATAGTTTACAGATTCTGCTGCTGACTTACCTGTTTCAGCTGAGCATAACATTGCATTGTAGTCTACTGGAACCTGCATCTTGCTGACTAATTAGAGAATTACTAATAGTTTTATAACTATCAAATAGTTTGAAAAAATCCAAAGGTGGACCATAAGCCTTCTAGGATAACCATGACACCAAAAGGGTATTTTCTTGAAAGCATATTCAATAAAAAGAAATTCTGAAGAACAGAATCATTTCTATAAAATAAATACAAAGTCTTAGAAGACATCTCTAGAGGAACTGGAATGCTTTCGTGAATAATTATTCCACGGTAGAGATGAATTACTAACTTTGTACAGCATGGGAACAATAAAAAAGCACTAGATGGGAAATCTGCATCTAATTTAATACCATATTTTGTTTGCAAAGCTAGATTCCACTTGAGATTTTTCAGAGAATCCAGTGGTTATATACCTGAATGTTGCCATTCTTAGGTATTTTTTCATGCTTTTTCCAGTGACCTATCTATGTCACAAGTAACTTAAGTATATTTTTAAAAATCTGAGTGTATTTAAAAATTGCAGTAGAAAAGTAGGCCACGTAGCAAGGAAATGCAACAAAACATATGGAACAGTTTGACTTCCGTGAAATGATTCTGTTTTTCAGAGAAAGTGCTGAAGGGCGTGGTCAGGCAGTCAATGCTTAATTATCATTACAGGCAACCTGCAGTGGAGAGATGTAAAGGGAGCAAAACCTCTTCAGCTTATCCAATACACAACGGCATTCCTGCCAAGAATGCCTCCTGTGAAAGAAAATCCTTCATTAGGAATTCTAGTCCCTGCCTTTGTGTACAGGAAATTAATGGGAATATTTGTCTCGGTAAGAAACGCTGAACAAGTCTCTTCATTAACATCTAATTCATAGCTCCTGAATAGAAATAGACAAGAACATGAGGAGTATGATGAGATACACAGATGCAAGAAAACAGAGAAGAGAATACAAGTTGCTCCAAATTTAACCTACTGTGTCATGAAATTGCAGATCATCCAAAATGAAACCAACAGATCCGAGTACCTAATGAAACATATGACAGTTGGAGACAAAAAACCTCAAACTCTTCAAAACATAAAGTTTTAAATATTTCTTTTGAGGAGCAACTGTAATGCTGTTTTAACAGCACATTCCTGATCCACAGTACCTAAATCTCATTTGGTTCATATTGTTAAGAAAAATGTTTGGAAGTCTAAGAATTAAACTCTTTTCCCTTAGTGTTAGTTTGTAAAAGGCCACCAGCAATCTTTTTTTTTGTTGTTTTTGGCAAGACTTCTGATACTTACGTTTCATTTACACCTCTAAAGTGTGAAGTATTTTTTGGTTTTAGGTGCTTTACTCAGGCTGGAATGGTAACCTTGCAGAAGCCACGCTGGCCATTTGGTCCTCTTGAGAAAGAGCTGATTGCTCTGAAAACACAGACACCTGGCTGGCACTCTTCATGCACAGTCACTTGGGTTTTGCTGACACAAAGACAGTCAGACTCAGTCATTCCTGGATCCAATTCTAACAGCCTTATGACTACCACTTTCAGCTTCACAGTCAAAGAGTATGGCAACAGCTTATACAGCAGCTTGAAAAGCCATGCTGGCATCAGCTTAAGTAACAGGCTGAATGGAAGCCCGTTGCAAAAAATCCAGAGGAGAGTGGTAACAAACAAAAAGGGAATATTTCATAAAAAGATTTTAAAAAGGAATTTAAAAAAAGGAATTACAGGAAACACCAAATGTAGCAACTTCAGTTGGTGAAAAATTTACAGTGCCCCTGGTAAGGCAGCTTTATACATTTCAAAATTGTATGCAGCTGCTGTGAAGCTGCTTTTAGAAAACTACCAGTGATGCCCAGTTGTCCCAGTGACTACCATTTCTACTATGAAGGTTCTCTTTGCAAAGCATGTAACTACCCCTGTAGGTCACACATGTAGATCGCTATGACTCATGTGGAAAAGGGCTTTTCTAGTCATCTAGGGATCCTGTTATGGATATGTATATAGGGTATCAGGCAGGTAGTTCTTTAAGCTGAGAAGCAAATGTTGTCCAATTATGGCCACATTCTGTAGCAATTATTTGTGAAGTACCAAGAGTCAGAGTAATCCTATTCCTTTTATCCTGAATGCATTCAGGATGAGTTTTTCACTGCAGAGTTCCCAAAACTGATCCCTAATTGCTGAGAAGTCTTTATGTGAGTGTGTGAAATGGCACACATGAATTGTTCCATGTGTTTCAAACAAGCCATGTGCAATACTTACCGTGAGATGTATGGCTGCAGCAAACTTCGAAACCAAATATTTTGTTGTTCATTTAAGTTTTCCAAGGCATTCAAAAAATTCAGCATTAGACACACAGACTTTGATAGCAGCATTTATTGTTTTCACCATAAAGCAAGATAGGAGCACCTATTCTTCTGCAAGAAGAGATGCTACTATCCTAGTCTTAATTCTGGAAGAGAAGCCACAAATAGCATTGACCAAAAAATGCCCTTTTTTCACATTATGGAGTTTCTGATCAGAATTCTAGTAAGCACACTGAACAAATTGGAATGAAATAAATGAGACTCAGGAAAGCTCACGTGACCTTATCACCGTGCAAAACATCAACAGATAAATAAAGGTAGCCAAGAGCCTAAAAGTCCGCTACTCTTTTTCTCCCCACTAGCAAAGAATGCATCAAAGCTTGATTATTTCCAGCCCCCGAAACTTTAGGGAACTGAGGACTGGACATCAGCCTGTCAACTAAACACCATCCCTGTCCAAGAACCTATCCATGCATCCACCCCTTGCCCATGCTGACAGCGGTGACGGCGAAGGAG
>VZTM01002020.1:0-19583 GCA_013400555.1 Jacana jacana | reverse complement strand
ACTTTTCTCAAAGGTACTTTTCCTCCCTATTGCTTCTACTTTTTCTTTTCTTGCCGTGTGATTTGGTATACTATTCTGTAGTCTGTTGTCTGAAGGAGGAGTAAAGGTTAATCTTGAGCCAGTATGTGCCTGAATTTACTTCAGTTTGCAGATGTGCCAATTTTACTGCTTAGGTAAATTAGGATAGAATCTGGCTCTATACAAATTTTGGGTGTGTGTGCTCGAGATCCATGGTGTTGTGTTTTGCCCTGTGTAAATCTATTTGTGTTTAATTGTGTTCTGGTGGCTTTAGGAAGTTGACTGGCCATCCACTGGCCACATTGAGCAGAGCCATGTCATTCCTCCCCAGTCATTTGGTTTGGTTCCTGAAATAATGTCCAATGGCTCCCAGTGAGCCTGTCTCTTTAGCCAGAATGGGAAGATGTTGATGTAAGATGTCTGCTTGATCAGCAATGGTGATGCCCAGGTCCATGCTTTCTGTATTCTGGGTGCAGAGAATAACAATTCTTTTCCCCTGATGTGCATTTGGGACACACCAGGGACAGATAAAGTGGGCAATTGCTTTGAGTGGTGGATCAGTACAGGTGGGAAAGTGTAAAAACACTGAACATGAATAAAGGTGACAGGCACACAAGAAACTTACATAGTAGCTGGAGTTCATGTCTGCTTTGTACTGATACTGATGTGTACCTTTTTGATCGTTTTCACTTCTCTCTGTTCCTGTGTCCCCATAAATAAAGAGGGCTGTAGGCAGCTGAGAAAGCTATTTTTGATGTGAAGCTTTTTGGTATTGCTGAGCTGACGGGAAGAGGATTGCTGAGGCTGAAGCTAACTATGTCAGTTTGCTCTCTTCGATATGACAAGTAAACCCTGATGACAGTGAGGACCAAATCCAGTGGGTTTGGGCTACGTAGGTTTTGCCCATTGTGCAATGCCAGTAGAGCAAAATAATAATAATAAAAAAGCAGAGACTAGAAAATAGTTCTTTGTAGAGAAAAAGATTATTTTTTAATGTCATTTCCCTGCCCTATCCAGGACCAAGAAAGCTCTTTCCCCAGAGTACTTTCTGTTCAGAGGCTCTCTCCTAGATGGTGCTTCCTAGATGGTAAGTGCATCTCCTCTCTCTTGTGCCTAGCATGCTGCTTGCTTTGGGTGTGCATGTGAAGGATTAGTGCATCTGTGAGTATTACTGTGGAGGGGTAACTGTTCCTTCTTGTTGCACTGAGCAAGTTAAAAAGGAGTTGGGTACCCCTCTTTCCCCTCTGAAAAAGATGAAATGAGCCCTTCACCTTACAATCAAAATGCCTGCTATAGCTCTGTCACCCCAAGGAGACACATTTTTCTAAGGGTGGTTAGAGGTTTTGTTTATTAGTGTCTCTGCTGTGATAAGCAGCACTTACTGCATGGCAGTGCCTGGAGTCAAGAGTGCAGCCAGTTGTGGAAACACACTGGTAAGGTGGTCTTCTTCACTCTGGTTTCTCTTTAAGTACTATAGTGTCTAGGTGACCGAAAAAAGCCTCCCTTTCCCTGTAAGACTGCATTTCATGTAACTCCCTGGAGAACTGCACTTGTATTTGACCCAGATGTTGTCAAAGCAGACAGCTTCTCTGGTTTTTTCATCAGGCTCCAGAGCACTGGAATTAGCAGCTAAAATGGATGGCATCTGCTCTTGCAAAATCTTCAGCATGTGGGGACTGAAATTTTTATTGTAGTAAACAAAAACAATTTCTCCTTGACAATTTCTAATCTCTCTTCCTCGTCTCTCATGAGGGAAATTGATAAAAAACATATTGAGAATTGGCTTGGGTTCTGGAGAAAGCTGGGAGGGTAGATGCATTCAGTTTTTGTCCCTTGCAGTAGGCCAAACTCTACATTCTACGTACTGTGCTCTTGTGTCAAAACTTCAAAATGAGAGTCCGATTTCACTGGCCAAACTAAATGCTACACAAAAACAACAAAAATTCCATCCAGTGAAGCACACTGTAGGTGATGAAATACTTCTGGGTTTGGTGATATAAATAGTTTGGCAGTGACATGGTTCATATTAGGTGCTTTGTTTAGTGAATCTCCTCTTTCTTCACATGTTTTTCATGAGCAGCATAAATTTTCTGTGAATGTATCAGCAATTCAGGCTGAATATCTGTGGCCATGTATTTGATTTACAAAGAGCTCCCAAGCATGTTATTGTTCTTTAGATTCAAAACTTGAATTAATCCTATTAGACCCATCAATTTCATGATATGTTTGCTATATTCTCATCAGAACAATGCAGCTTTTTGTGTCACATTTTTAACGTAATAAATTCTTCTTATAATATATTTTATGTTTTTAAATATTTATTTCAAGTTAATTATTTCAGTGGCGAATGTTTTGTTAAGTCTTACCTTTAAATTAATGATTTAGTGGTATAGGAATATGGGCATAATGAATGAATGAGATTATATTCTTGTGAAACAGCTGTGACTTCACTGACACAGAGGCTGCTTTACGTGGTAGTGATTTTAGCTCAGCCCATCGTGTCCATGCAGCAATTCTGAGACTATTTTCTTCACTGCGGCTCTGTTGTTTCTCTGTCTTGCAGCAACTTCTGCTGATCGTTTTTACCGCATTGACAGATCTCAGGTAAATCTTTATTCGGTTACCGTTTTGATAGATAATTTTTTTTAAAAGCCATGTCAAGTGCAGCTTAAAATGAATTATCTGCCATTCCTCCTGTGTATTATAAAATGCTACTGAGGTCTCATGAAAAGTAGAGAAAAAATTCCAGGTCGTTTTTCAGTTGACGTAATACACATCGATTCACTGAAGTTTTATATCTTCTGGCCATCTGCCATTTCCTACCAATCAGATGTACAGATCAGAATTTTCTACATTTGTCATCCTTATCAAGTCTTACTAAGGGCATCTGTGTGACACCAGAGTATTTGAATTTATTTTTTCGCTGATGCTTTTAGTCACCAGAGGTCCTTGTCCTGTTTGTGTGACATGGTGTAACTATGGAAATTAAGGTGATGTTATGAGTTGAGAATTATGACCAGAACTGTACCAAATATTCCTGAGAACCTCCATAACTAAGTGTAGCTCTGTTGGATTCAAACCTGTGGTATAGATTTGACAATTTGAATATATTTTCTAAAAGATACTTTGAAAAATTTTCAGAGCTTTTGATGTTTCTGATTTGTAGCCAGAACAGGACCATTAGTGGCACAGCATTATGTGCAAACTGTTGATTTCACACAGTGGTGATTTGTATCTGTTCCCCCTGAAGACTGTCAGCTGTTTCTGAATCACAGGAACATATGACTGTTTCCTAGCAAAAGCAGTTGGTGGTTTAGTTTAAGAAGAAGGAGCTGTGGCTTTAGTTCAAAGTTGCCAGGTTCGGTGTCTGCATGTAGCCACCATGGGACTTCTTTGCATACTGTCATATAAATGCTTTGATGGAGTTGTACTTTAACATTTGGAATGCAAGGATGAAGAAAATTCTGCTACAGGTTAAACAGGACAATGTGTCTCGAGTTTATTCTGCATTTCTTCAATACCTGATCCTGTATAAATGGTCATGTTTCCCTCCTGTGCCTTTGCCCTGTGTCTCCGTGGGGCAAAGATCAATACTGTGTGATGGTCCCAGCCCACAAAGTGTGGGCAGTTTCCTGCCCATTTGCCTACATAGACAGGCCTAGTAACACCTGATGTTTTTTGAAAGACAATGAGCATTCTGTGTCAATAGCAAAGAAGAGGGACTGAAGAACAGAGTTTTGGTAACAGGTGTGAGACCAGGCTGTAGAAGCTATGGAGCTCTGGGAGAGCACCCCCAAACAATAGAAAATCTGTTAGCCATCAGTGGAGGGGCAGACTTCATGTGCTGGTCCTCATTTTGAAATGCAAACCTCGGCTTTGTGGTAGACCTCTGGTTTTCAGCTGAGTTCCTGGAGAGACCAGTGGTGCTGCAAGTTTGTTATTCATTCCTTGTATCACTCCAACAGGAACATTTGCACTTTGTGACGGAAATTTCGCAGGACGAGATTTTTATTCTGGACCCCGAGCTGGTAATGTCACAGCAGGTGGGGACACCACCAGGAATGCCTGATCTGGTAGTGGAGCAGGCCTCTGGGTGAGTGGTGCTGGGATCTGACCTTCAGTAGTCGTATTGGAGTTGGGCATCTCTTTTCCAGTTCCCCTTTTCTGAAGAGCTGGGAAGTGTGAGAGGGCAGATCTTAGGCAGGGAGCTGAGGACAGGATCAATTGCAGCCATGGTAATGACAAGAGGGTGGTGAAATAACATCTACTCCATGAGGCATCCCGGAACACACAGATGGATTAATGGACTTTAAAACTTTCAGTATCTTCACACCTTCTGAATCTATTTGTCCTGCTGTAAATCTGTATCGATTGAGTTACCCTTCTCTGCATGGTAAGGGCTCTGATACCAGGCTCTGAAGTCCTCTGTGCCTAAGAATGACAATAAAGTGTCCCTGTTTCTTCTCAGCCCCTTGGCAGACTAGAAATGCTCCTATTCATCTATAAGAAAAGTCATACAATGAATTAAGCTATTTTAGCTTGCTATGGGCAGAAAGAATACTGGGAACCAGTAAGTGTAAGAGAGCTTCAAAGTAAAGCATGTGAGGTAATTTCTGGAGGGTGAATGCCTTTCTCTTCCTTCTTCCCTCCCTAGAATATCAGATCGGTGGAACCCAGCGGTTCGAAAGAGGATGCTGAGTGACAGTGGCCTCGGGAAGATTTCCCCACACTACGAGGTACCTGACAAACAAAAGGACGCCAGCCAGACACATATGCTGCAGTAAGAGCCCTCTGCATTTCTCTGCTTGATGATGCACTGTCACCATCACCACAAGCAAGTCCTAGTGGCTCCTTTAAGCTTAATGAATTGCGCTGACATGTTTAAATTACAGAAATCCTTTTGCTTCTTCTCTTTTGTTCCTCTCTTCTGTTTCTTCCTTTTTTTCCATTATTATATCTTCTTGACTGTTTTTCTTCTGTGGCCACCTGCGCTATTCATAAACTTAGATCCAAGTTTCCAATAGTAAATATATTTTTTTGGATACCTGAACTTCCACCTAAGGGAACCTTCATGGCAACTGGTTATGAGAAAGACCAAAGCATTCGCCTTTAAGGTAGCTCTAATGCAATGTGACAAAGCAGAAACCTCTACAATTGCTGCCTACTTTCAAAGACGTAGGCAAAAGTTTTCATATAATCTTGAACCAGAGATATCTTTATTGTGTAGGATGACTAAACAGTGGATTTGTTGCTGATAATTCCCTCATGAAAGAAATTTCTACTTCTGCAATCCTGTTTGCTTTGTTAAGATTTGTGTAGGAGTGTCTCCTATTCTTCTTGCCTGCTTTAGAAGTAGTTCTAAGCTTTTCGGTCCTTTCACGCTAGAAACCAGCAGATTAGTAATTGCTACTGAAGTTTAGATGGGGGAGGCACCTGTCTGAATGCTGTTGCTGCCTTTGAAAAATGTTAGTGTTTTGGGAATTGTTTTTTTTCCCCCAAGTGCATGTGATTCTGCGTGTGCATCACTTCTTTTTGTTTCTAGTTATACTGTATCCGGATCCCTACGGACAGGTTTTAAAACTTAGTATAGAAAAATTAGAAATAGTGGCCATGTGGTCCTTCTTTCACTTTGTCTTTCTGCCTTGGCTGTGTGTGGAATGGGGCTGCCAAGGTACCTGATAAATTTGGTTTCAGGGCAGTGTGGGACAAGAGGCTGCCAGAACAATGCACTGTGGATGGGAGGCTGCGTAGCCATGTGGCTAAAACCTAGAAACTTTCCAGCAAACTGGAAACTGATGATATGAGAAGGAGATGTCCTGGTAAGAAAGGGTGATCTGGGTAGCACTGCCAGGAAGCACTCACCTGGTTTTCTCCCATTACCCTGGGAGATTCTGAACCAGTTCTTGTTTTTGTGCTTTTTGCACACAGGGTGGTGGATTACAATACAGTTTTCCACAGACTGGAATGGCAGGGCCTGAAATTTGAGGCTTGTGAAGCTGGGAGAAAAATGATGCTTAGGCGCTTCTAGGCAGTGTGGAGAGATGGTGATGACATGTGGACTAACTTCTAATTGATAAAAGGAATGAATTTTCTTACATCAGCATGATTGGAAATGTTTGCTTAGCTGGAACAATTATGTTTGTCTGGTAGGTTTATTAATTACAAGCAAAGTCAGTAGCACTGCCTGGAGCGAAGTGTACCTGTCATTGCCTACTATGAGGAACCGTTTCCTTTAAAGCTTCTCTAAACTTTAATCGCTTTGGTTTAAATTTTTCATGCTAAGACTCCGTCTTTGATTGATTCTTTCTCTTTTGCTTTTAGTTAAAACTTTAAAAAAAGGCAGTTGTTTCTGAAGACAGGATCTATGAGAGAAGGGTTGCTTTAAATTACTTTCTTTGAAAGAAATAAATCCAGCAGTTGTTTCCTGAGGTGGTTTTTTTGGGGGTTTTGTTTTGTTTTGTTTTGTTTTTTTTCCAGAATTGGAATGAACTCATTGCAAAGAAGCTTTGGAGGCTTGGCATTCAATCAAATATTGCTATAATATGGGGGAGATGGGTTTTACTGTTTGCAGAAAATCACCCCTGAGTTTGCCCTGGAGATCAGGTTGTCCATGCATGTTGGAGACACCTCAGATTCAAGAACTTTGCTTTAAAAAGTCTCTGTCTGCACATGCTCACAGAGGAGTTAGGCTCCTCTTGACTTAATCCTGGTTGCAGACCTGCCCTGGGCTGAAAGAAGGGGGGCTGCGCTGCTCACCAGTTCATCTCCAGTAGCAAGGAGAAAAGGGAAGCAGCAGTCATGGTCACATGGAGATGGGTCAGAAAAAGTGTATGGAGGAACAAGGAAAAGATGTTGCAAGAGCCAAAGGAGTAGAAGCAAAAAAGGGAATGTGTGCAGGAACTTGGGGAACAGGGTTAGGGGGTGGGATCTGGCAATTACAAGCACAGGGAACATATAGATGTCTGGGAAATCAGAATGAAACAACGAAAGGGAGGAGGACATGGGGTGCAGATAAGTCAGAAGCAAGTCAGGTTATGGGAACAGGGGAAAGGGTCTGCGGCTGTTTGTCCCCAGAATCTGGAGTTCTGGGCTGATGCAAAATATTTATGATATCAGTGGGTGACCTCTGAAGTATGTTTAGATGCTGCCTCATTTGCTGCCAAGCTGGAAGGTGTATAGTAAATGAGGCGTGGGGTTGCAGTGGAGAAAGCAAGGTATTATTACAGTTAAGGCAATTGAGTGCTGCTCTGGAGGACTGGCTTCTCTCAATTTCCCTGATGGGGTTTCTGAACGATGCAGATTTACAACAAACTTTTCACAAAAAGCTGGTAACAACAGGCTCTTCATTCTATGCATGTCAACTGTGAAGTAGGATGGGTTCCTGGGAGGCCATTACAAGGAGACCCAAGGAGACCCTGAAAGAGAGTGAAGGGCTGCAAACTGAGAAACAGGCTTTCTGTGTGCCTCAGGAGGCCATTACAAGGAGACCCAAGGAGACCCTGAAAGAGAGTGAAGGGCTGCAAACTGAGAAACAGGCTTTCTGTGTGCCTCAGGAGGCCATTACAAGGAGACCCAAGGAGACCCTGAAAGAGAGTGAAGGGCTGCAAACTGAGAAACAGGCTTTCTGTGTGCCTCAGGTTGTATTACTAAAATTAATGAAATGTTTGTGCCTTCCTTCCTTCTCATTTGCTCCGCTGCAGAATACAGATAATATTGCAACCTCACCTTAGAGGAGCACAGAGAGGATAGATTTCATAGTCACAAAGTACTTGGATACTATGGGGAGACTCTGTCAGAGATGCTTGGGAGAAATTGAATTCATTTTACATTCTGTACACAGTTTTGGTAGTGTGGAATGAATAAATCTTGAGGCTGTGCACTGCATATATGAAATACAAAAGGATTTCAAGCAGGTCTCTATTTAAATGCTGGAACAAGAGTCCAGCAGAAGAAAGTAGCAGGTAGCAATGTGGTTAAAGGTTGTCAAAATGCTTAAATGCAACAGGGCTGGACTATGCTGATCAGATGATATGATCTCAGGCATTTCCAAGCTTCTGAGGGCTTGACTTTGCAACCTAAAACTCTTCCTGACCTAGCAATTCAGAGGAAAAGCACTATTTTATTTTGGCAGCTGAAGTAACTTACAGGCTCTTTACAGAGGTTTGTCTCTTCAGAAATTATTTTTCAAATAAAGCTTGCAGAAAGGATTCAGCAAAATTTCCCAAAAGGTATATGGCGGAGCACAGAAAGGACAGTTCCTCCTGTACATCGACTTCTCATTAATCTTCATCAAGAGCCATCAGTGTTCATTGTTTTATATCTAGTCCAAAATACTGTGCAGCATTCACAGCTCTAAATACAATATCCTGTAGCCTGTCACTGGGGCAAGTGAAAGGGACGTGCTGTGAGAAAAAGTGCCATTAGTTGACCCACGGCAGCTATTTTCTCAAGTCACTTTTCTCTAAAACAAGGGTTAGGAGTGATCTCCTCAGATGTTAGAAGCAAATTAGACCACAACTGGTCATAGTATTGCTGCAGGCTGCTTAGAGTGTCTCTGGCATCAGTAGATATGTGTGTGTGTGTACATAAGCGCATACGTATATGTATAACCTCTCTAGATGAAGTAATTATTTCTGAGAAGTAAGGAGTTTAGCTAAAATAGAAAGATCCTTTAAATTACTTCAGCCAATGAGAGTAGAGAAGAGAATGATCTAAAATTAATTATGAAGTTTTGTGTTGCTTTTAATCACAAGATGTTGGGGTGAAGAATAATTTGACGGAAATGTTTTTGAGGCAGGGGTCTTTCTGAGAGAAAATTATTTATGCTTTTGCTTTTAATTAAGTGAGCTGCATGTTAGTTAATGCCCAGTGAAGCTGTGGATGCTCTATCTCTGGAAGTGTGTAAGGCCAGGCTGGATGAGGTTTGAGCAACCTGCTCTAGTGGGAGGTGTCCCTGCCTACGGCAGGGGGGTTGGAACTCAGTGATCTTTAAGGTCACTTCCAACTCTAAGCATTCTATGAATCTGTGAATTTTCAGATGGCTTTTGATTAATTATATTTCATGATTTGCTCCCTTTCTGACAGCTCTTTGATGTGTGACTGATGTGTAGTCTGGGCAGAACATGAAACAGCATCTTGATGGAGTAACCAGGAGCTGGGGCAGATTGTAGTTTAATAGGAACATTAAATTAGTGTGAAAGGTGCATACAAAAAAACATTGGGGAGACAATTACTAGAACTGCTAGTGCTTGATCTTGAAAAAAGCTAAGTATTCTGGGCTGACTCCACTGAAACATGTAATTGGACTCTTCCTTTGAACATGAATGGGTTCGTCATCCTGATTTATCCTATGTTCAAATGGCACAGCGAGATGGGGATGATCATTCCCTCACAGCCTGCTGCAAGCATTCATTGTTGGTCATATATTTCTCTTCCTACTCACACATTTGTTTCCCCATTTGTTACCCTGTTATGTGATGAGAGCTGGAAAATAAAATACAATGAAACCACAACAGCATACAAAAAATTACAATGTGACTATATCTTGGTAGAGGTTTAATCTACATCTTTTAATTGAAGTCATTAATTTTCCTGTTGTTGGGGTAGTAACAACCACTCTTCTAGCATCTGTCCAGCTGTGATGGCAATGTGTTTCCAAAGCTGGTAGATGCATTGTCTGAAGTGTTTGCATGGCTTGTGAAGGGTGAGTGAAGGTTGGCCAGAATGCCATCTGGTCCTGTCAGGGTGAGGAAGACAAAATGCCCATTGGGGGCTGGAAGGTGGCTGCAGCCCTTTACACTAAATAGACATTAATTAGCTAGTAATACCACCCAGGCACTGCTGTATGAGGCAATAATAACCTAGTTCCTTAGAGGGAAGAAGAAAAAGGCTGAATGCCAAGTGTTAACTGAGCCACAAGAATCAGATCATTGCTCAGGAAGCCAGTGTAACAGTACAGATGTTACCAGGCGGTTTGGATTTTATTTTTAAAGAGAAATCTTTGTGTGGTACAAGGTGGGAATAGCATCAAGGATGCAAGTTTGCATGTAGAAAGGAGAAGGAATGCTCATGTGGTAAAAATTAAGAAAATGTAATGAGGTCACTCATGATTTGAACATGCTAGGCAGGAGCTCCCTAGTGATAGTGACCCTTTAAAATCTCAGTCAAGTGTTTCCCCAAAACTTGTGCATTGGAAAACAGCAGCAGCTTTTAAATAGGCAGTGTAGTCTGCCCTGATGTGTTTTGATAGCAAAATCTGAATTAGTTTTCTGGTTCAGATTTAGTTCAAGCTGCATTTATTAAGATTAAGCTAGAAGAGTGAAGTGCATATATTTTAACCAGCTATTTGCACACCTCTATAAACCACTTTCCATTGTTTAAAACCCCAAATGAGGGTCCACAAATACTGATTGCTTTCAAACAAATCTTGAGTGAAGCCATAAATCCCCACCCCACCTTCACTGTGCACTCTTGTGTAGTCTTTAAAAGAGAATTAAAGCATAAGAAAATGGAGCATCAGTTTATTCTCTACTCTCCCCTTTCTTCTGTTGTCTTAGATGTTTTTACAAATAGCTCGTAGGGCATCACTCTTAATAGCTTAAAGTGGAGTGTGAGATAGGCTTGGCTAAAGCAATTCTCCACCTCTTGCTAGGAAAGTGAAATTAAAAAGGAGGAAGTATTAGTGAAAGGAAAGACAAGGACTCAAAGAATAGTGATGTAAAGAGAACTGAGAATAGTTCAGGGAAAGATAAACATGAGGTGAACAGGGAAAGTACTTTGAAGAAAGTAAATAAAATAAAACAAAATATGAGAATATAGCAAAAAGGTAAGAAACTGTTTTGAGGGAAAACAAGTTTCCTGAGTGAGACTGAATGGGAAAAAGGGATGCATCTCAGTGTGTGGTCTGGTCCTGTATTTTGAAAACTCTCACTGTTGTCATTGTGTTGCAATCACAATACTTAAAATCTTGTGTGTGTTCCAGATGGAAGCTGCAGTTTATTCACCATTAGGAAATCTTTTCTTCAGTTGCTGCTATAAATCTTTCCCTATCACCATTTCTGGAGACTTCCGTGACAAAAGAGGGCATGTGTTAATTTTTTTACACTTGAGTGCCCAGACATGGTAAATAATGAATTTTATGTACTTTATGTTCCTGTTGTGAAAATTAATTCTCCCTATACATTTCAAGATTTTAGCTGCTTTCATTGTTTTTTGAGATTTTTCAGTGGGGAAAAAAGGAATAACTATTGGTAACCTTTGGAATTCTACCTTGAAGATACATGCCTGCAGTTCTGAAAAGATATATTTCTGGCCTTTCTCATTCCCTTAAAAACTTATTATGTAACACTGAAAATCTACCAGAATTTTGGCATTGCTTGAATAATTTGTCTTGAAGCTTCCTTTCCTGCCATCCTTGAAAAATTCAGTGTGACAAACAATAGCACTGATCTTTAAAATGGTGGAATTTGGCTGACAAAAACCAGCATTTTTCTCCGTGAGATCTCTATGTTTTTAAAATCAAACCCTTCCAGAAATAGTTTTAATCTCTTATTTTCTCTGTGTAGTCAGTTCAGTACAGAGATACTCAAAATCAAGATATTTTTATTTTGTGGTACAATTATTAAATATAAGAACAATCTGGAGACTGTAGCACTGCAGACAGAAGTACTTCCCAGTGAAATTCATACTCTTTCCAGATTGACAGCGAAGAATCTTGTTTAGTGCTTTGTGCTGCTTTACAGCCTGTGGGATTTCAAAAGTTTTTTTTAAGGACAGCTACTGCTGCTGGTATCTGTTACAATCTGGAAGCTAATTTAAGTGTCCAGCTCTTACAATTTTTGTAGAAGCTTTCTTTTTCCTTCTGTAGATGTTTATTCAGCAACCGCAAATCCAGCTGTAGATACAGAATATATAAAAATTTGTCAAATGATTTGTCATGAAACTGGAAATAAGTTTTTTGCCTGGACAACATTAATTCACAAGTTAATTTTGAGCCTCTTCCACATTGCCACTTAATCTGTGTCCACTTTCTCCAAGCAATGTCTCTAGTTCTCCTAGGAGAAGGGATTCCTGGACATGTCTCATTAGTAGATATACCTTGACTCAGTTGCAGAACAGATGAATGCAATTTAGAGAGGAAAACCCCCTCCTACCCTAAAAGCACAGGGTATGGAGAGGCACCAAAATATCTTTTCAAAGACTGGCCCCCATGAGATATGTTTCTGGTATATCCTGAGTGTATTCAATACAGGCCATGTAGGTGAGGTAAATACAAGAACAGGTGTTCTCAACTCAGGATTCAAGAGGCTTTGCATCACTTTAGCCACGTTGGTAGCATCTCAGGGATGGTACTCGCCATGGGAAGACCCCGGCATTTTACTCTGATATCTGAAGATATGCAAACAGGACTAGGAAAGGTCTGTGCTACATCAAAGGATGAGCTGTGGCTCTACAGTGATTGCATCCACCAGACCTGAGGGGTCTTTGCAAACAATGAGAATCAGACAGTTCTGGAAGCTGTTTAACATGAACTTTCAGCAACTTCTGGTGTTGGCTTCAAGTGATGGAATACATGAAAAACCTTATTTAATCATCTCTTCCCATGCTAATTAGTAGAATTTTTATGTCACTACTGCCAAAGTCTGGCCTTCTATACGGAGAACTGGAGTATGGAAAAATCGTGGGTTTTACTTCTTAAAATTTCTCAAGTCAGTAGTATTTCCTACTTAAGCATAGTTTTGGCAATCCCCTCCTCAGTAATACTGAGATTTAAGACATCGTCTTTTGCTTCTGCTCTGTAACTGGAAAAAGAAGAAATCAGAATCTGTTTTAGATTTGCCTATGAATGGCCTTATTTGTGTGAGTGCAATGCAAATAGTGTTTGTTTTCTTCCTGAATTAAGTCTCCAGCCTTTGCTGCTGAGGTGCTGAATTGCTAAGGGGTTTTAACAACAGTAGGCACATCTGATGAGGTGGGTCTGTGTTTCTGCCCCTTCAATNTGTTCCTTTTTTTTTTTTTTTTTTTTCTCATCAGTATTTATTACCAAGGAATTTTATTATTCAAAATGTAGCTCCCTGGAGTGAATTGGGTGGGATTTTAGCTTCCTCTTTTCCCACCCACCTGCCCCTGAGCCCTCAAAAGGAGGGCTTTTAATGATTTCTGTAGCATCTCGACACCTGATGCACAGCTGAGGAAATTCACCCTGCTGACAAATTATTTTGGCAGACGGTGACATGCAAAACACTCCCACACACCATGAGACTACAAATTGGCTTCTTTAGAGACATCTTGCTTCTTGACTGGCATCCCGCTTTCCAAAAGGGAAATGCAAGCAGTCCAGCTACCTCTTCTCCTTGGGGCAATTTCAAGCAACAGAATACCCCCATGCTAGACAAAGGGACCTGCCTACCTCGATGTTGAAAAAGTCAAGTACCCCCTAGCTTGAAAATGCTTTCCAAATAGTTCCAGTGATGAGGGGATGAAAAAGAGTTTTCCGAGTGGAATGTAAGATTTTTTTTTTGTTGGAGTATGTTTGAAGGATGAAATTGATGTTGACAGAATACAGATAGCCAAGTGCTGTGCTTTTCTTTAAGTTGTTTACCATAACAGCTGCAAGTCTGCTTTCCTCTCTCTGGCTGATAGCCAAGGCAGAAGTAATAGAGACATTTTTTTTCTCTTCTTCCTCCAACTCTTTCATTTTTTCCCCCCTTTACTTCCATCTTTGCTTTTTTACTTTAGCCCCTTGATGGAAAAGCAGAATCTGCACTGAGAAGTAAAGCAGCTCTGCAGCAAAGAAAGCAGGGGAACATATCAAGACATTCACTTCTTGTATCCTTGTTTTCTGTTTGATTGGGTAAAAGAAAATAATGTTTAGCAATTTGATCTTTAGGGCCAACTGTTTTCCTGCAAGTGCCAGGTAGAGACTTACTGGTAGAGAGTGGAGCTGACAATGCCACTGTAGAATGTGAATATTGCTCTCTTTATCTTTATGGAGTGGAATTAGGAGACTCACAACCCCAAGTTAAAGGCACTGGAAGAGGGCTTAGACGGGTTTATTAGTGTGATATAAGATGATTGACAGTCTGTATTCTTCCAGGCTTGCTTTAAGCACTGTTATAAATATAGGGTGAATATCCTCCAACAGGGCAGGTTAAAAAAGAAGTGAAGCTTGTAGTTGTAGGTGATATGTATATCTCTTTTTTTGTGTGTGTTTACTTGCTACTTATTTGTAAGAGTTGAAGTAAAATGGAAAAAAAAAACATCCTGGTCCTAGTTTTCTGAGCATTGCACAGGCATAGCAGGCCTGTGTCCATGTGCTCTGTCCCTGCCATAAGGAGCTGCCATCTGCTCAGAAAGGAGACTGGTTCTTAATGTGCTCTCACTCAGTACCAAGCTGTCTTATTAAAGCCAAAGATAATAAGCTTTAGGGCATGGATACAAAACACAGTCCTTTACATGTGTAATGCACACATTGAAATAAAGAGCGTGTCCAAGATTTCACACTAGGATATATGTGCACAATATGCATTCAGACTGTATTTATTGATATTTATATTCTTAAATTCTGGTTTAACAGGTTTGCAAAGAGAATATAAATGTAGCTAGGTAAAATAACTGCTCTAGACTATCATAAAGAAGCACTACTTTTCTTGAACTGGCAGCGTTCCAAAACTCCAAAAAAATCAAACCTTTACTAACTTTTTGTTATTCTTCGGTCACCTGCATAGTTGGATTTCAGCTGTGGCTGGAAACTGGAAATTGTCAAAGTTTCATGCAACAAAAAGCTAAAGGCAAAACACAGTCATATGAAAATAGGCTATCTTTTGAGGTTTTCAATTTAGTATTTCAGACCCACAAAGTTCAAAGTGTTTGGATAAGGCTGGGAGCAATATTTTGACATAAACCTTCACTTAACTTCCTTGAACAGAAAATGAGGTTGAGGTTTTTCACTAGAGCTGCTTTAAAAATATATTGGTGAACTGGTTTTGCTTGGTGGAGGTGTGCATGAAAGAGGTTTATTTCTTCTGAGTAATGTTGCTTGAAACAGAAAGCACTTGTGAACTAAACTTGCTGAGTTTAGTGGGCTTGGGTTGGGGACAGGTTCTCTGGCTCAGCTGGGAAATGCTAAGGGAGATTGTGCCTATTCCCCAGGTTGTGCATCTTGATATGGCTGCTCTGCATGGAGCTGCCCTTGCCCTTTCATGTCTAGGATGTGTGTTGTGGTCCCCTTGCTGCATGCTTACATGTTAGGGTGTAGAAGGTACTGTTTCTTCTTGAAATGCCTGCCAAAGGATTTCTCAGGTGAGAGGAGAAACTGCTGAAAGCTTAAAAGTATTCAAATGGGGAGAGGAAAAATATTGTCCCTGTTTGCTGCTCCTCTGTGTTGGGAAAGGAGAGCTAAACCTCACAGCTTTATCGCAGCAGCTGAGACTGAGCAAGTGTTTACCAGTTCTGGCACAGAGGTGTGTGCATGGGAGGAAAGTACATGAGGAGTGGGGCTGTAACACATAGCCTTGCTGAGGTTCCTGGCAGTGTTGATGCCCATGGGCAAGCAAGGACAGATGGACCTGGCAAAATTACACCAAGAGCTGAAATCGGAGAGCCAGAGGTGGCCTGGAGCCCATGTAACCCTGACTCCTAAATTCTTGTTTCTGTGCCAGTTGTCTAAAAGTGCAGCACAAAACCATATCTGAATCTCCCATTTCAAGTTTTATTCTCAATTACTTCCATAGCAGGAGTGTAAAGGGCTCAGCAGTTCTGCTCTGCCTAGGACCTGTGTGTTAGGCACATTAACTGAGATGATCTTTTTATTTTTTTTTTAAAGATGGCAAGCAAATGAAGGTTGCATAGTGCTTAGGCCATGTAATTATGAACGTAATTGCAAGAATCTGTTTCAGAGGGATTCCTGTGTTTCAGGCCCTCTTCTCCCAAAACCACTGATGGCTATTTATCAGGAGTCACTGGTTTGCTCTGTGGTAACACACACACTACTTTGGGTTTCTAAACAATCTAGAAGCTACCCTAAGTGGCCTACGATTATCTGAGTGGCATCTGGAGATACCAAGTAGCTGATGTACTTTATCTCCATGTATTCCTACATGGAGATTCCTATTCCTTCCTCACACTATAGATATTCCATATAGCCTGAGGGCCATGTGGGGGATGTGACTTATGGATCAGCATACCTGAGATGCTTGCAGTGTGGCTATCATGGCTTTGCAGTTACCAAAATGATTCCTTTCTTTGGGGGAAGTAAAAAGTTAAAGTCCTGGCAAAATTATTTCTGTTTTAATCTTTTTCTGCCAAAGTAAGAGTACAAAGATCCATTGTTGAGGAAAGAGGTCAGATGATTTTTTTACCCAATTGTGCCAAACATCTTTTTGCTTTTTATGTAGGTTGTTAAGGCAGTGTGCATGCCTAGCCCCTTTAGTTCCTGTCCCGGGTCTTTTCAATAAAGAGCTGTTTCAATCAACATCCAGTGCTTTTGACATCTAGTCTGTTGTTCTGCCAAAGTATTATATGGTATGGGTAGGTCTCGTGTTCTTTTACAGTTCTTTGCCACCCAGATTTGTCAAGAAATTGACAGTGAAGATTTTTGAGATTTAATTCAAATTTGGAAATGGAAGAATGGTATTCCAGAGAAGCTTGGATCAGGCCCTTTTCAAAATGAATGCCGCATTCCCTGGAGATCTGTCATGTAGTGCTAAGAGAAAGAGAGGCAAAGTTATTTATTTATCTTTAATTTTTTTTTAATCAAAGTTAAGCATGTTTGGGTTTACGTGTGATTTTGCAATAAAATCTTTTATTCCCTTGTTAAGCAGCAATTCCCGGGCAACTCCTCTGGGTGTCAGTACAACTTCAGGCTTCAGGTATAGCTGCATTGTGGTGTTCCAAGCCCTCATTCAAAGCCTTCTAGAGTGGAAGGAGAAACAGTACGAGATAAAAAGTTAGACAGTAATGAGAAAAGATATGGAACAATGCAAGGGACACAGACATGCCTGAGACACCGCAAGGGTTATACCTGAGCTGCCCTTGTTTTCCTAAGAAGCCCGAAGCTACATTCCTGTATGTTGGACTGCTTGCGAAGAGCTCGAGGCGTTGGTTTGTGTGCAGGTAGAGACTGATGCTTCAGAAGGAAGTTACAGAGATGCTAAAAGAAGTACCATACTTTGCTTTTAGAAAAAAATAAATTCTCCAGATTATTGTTGCAGATTAACAGTACATGTCTGTCTGAACAGATTTCTGCAAAATAATGAATAACTTGAATGGAGTGTTTTAGATTCAAGGAGCATTGCTGGTCAGCATTTTCCTACTTGTGTGAGACAGTATGGCCATTGTCTATGAGAAATACTTGAGAGGAAAGAACCACAGGAAATTTGGGATTGTAAAAGCAGGAAGCTTTGTAGAGAGACTCATAGAATTGCAGAAAAATTCAGGTTGGGAAAGACCTCTGAAGGCATCTAATCCTAACCTCTGTTTAAAATAGGTCCAGTTAGATGAAATTGTTCAGAGGGTTGTCCAGGTGAGTTTTGAATATCTGCAAAGCTGGAGATTCAATCATCTCTCTGTAAACCTGTTCCCCTGTTTGGTCATCCACACAGTGAAAAAGTCTTTCCTAATATCCAATCTGAATTCCTCACGCCCCAAGTTGTGACTGTTGCTTCTTCTCCTCTTCTTTTCCAAGCAGATTCTGGTTCTGTCTTCTTTATACCTTCCCATTAAGTAGCTGAAGACAGCAATAAGATTTTCCCTAAGCCTTCTCTTCTTACTCAACAAACCCAGCTCCCTTAGTCTCTCCTCATATATCCTCACCATCTCCACAGCCTTTTGTAAAACTCAGTCCAGTTCACCAATGTCTGTCTTGTCAGGTTTAACAAATACTGAGAGGGTAAAAAATCACTTTGGTGTACCTTATGACTGTGCCCTTCCACATGCAACCCAGTATGATGTTGACCTTTGCTGTCGTGGGGAACTCTGCTAACTGATGTTCAACTTGTGCAAATTTCTGCAAAGCTCTTTTCGAGCTGTTAGGTCCCCCACCTGCCTTGTTGCATGGGTTTATTCTCCCTGAGGTGCAGGACTTTGCATTTGCCATTGTTGAACTTGCTAGGTTGCTGGTAGCCCACTTCTCCAGCCTGTCAAGATGACTGAACTGGGCATGTTTAGGGTCATCACTTTGACCCTAAAGTGTGGGGATGCTCTTAGTAATTCTTCGGCTTTTCTTTTTCAAGTGCTACGGTACAAATGGTGACGCCTGTGCTTGAGCATTATCTTCAACTCTTATTGGGCGCCTCTAGGTAGGAGATGCTAAGGGACCATGAAAGCAAGCAGTTCTGTCTTTCTGTCAGTAAGATATGAGGGACTGTCTGCAGCTGGGGTTGCAGGGGACTTGCCAGTTCCAGAGGTGTTGACACAGACTGCTGAATGAGGGTGTTTCCTCACCTTTATTTTAAAAATACTTTGTGCTAAAAAATTTCTTCAATCACAAGAAATCCCAATAAGGATGCCACTTTCACTTCTGAAGAGATATACACACAAAAAGAGAAGGAATGGGTTTAATCTGAAAGCACTTTCCTTCCCCTCATCACAGGCAGCAATTGTCAGACTGAATTAGAAAGTTTGCAGAAATACATTGCTTAAGCAGGGAAAACGGAGAATGGTCATAAAACCCAGCAAAATTGCTGCACAGAGATTGTCATTTGGCCTTTAAATTGTAAATGGCTGGTTTTAAATAGGCCTGGTGCAGATGGTTTCTGCTACAGGTTTATTGATTAAAATAGCTGCTTTACATCAGCTCTGGGTTTGTTTCTCTAGAGGCTTTTTTCTTCATGAATAATGTACCCATTTGCTGAAATTTTGTTAGAATTCATCTGCTGGAGCCTGGCTCTGTTTCTCTAGGTTCCTAAGCCTCCTTTGACTAGGCTCAAAATTGTGACAGCCCCTGCCTTTCCCTACTTAGAAATTAATGTTCACTCTTCCACCCTTCCAGTGCTGAATAAATCTAGTGCTTGCTCATTGGAGAGTGCACTTGGAAACAGCTGTGAGTGTTTGGCTGTTTGAGGAAGGCTTGTAGGATATTGAAGACTGTCTTGGCTATACTGGGGATTAGATTTTTGCCAGCAATTGATCCAAAGCCTGTAAGAGTGAGTGGAAAAATTCCAGTGAGCTTTGGATCAGACCATTAACTCTGAGGCACAGTGCTGCTTTAGGTGGGCATGTCTCGTGCCTTCAGTATCATAACTCTTCCAGTTTGCTGGAAACACCCAATGAATGTACGAGTAAGGGATTTTTACATTATTTTATGCATTTCTGGATATGTATACTTCATCTCCTGGGAGATCCTTATGTGTTTTGTGTTAAGCACAAAAGGTACTGCTCTACTTGCATAGGGAGCTGTGGAACAGGCAATGTGCAACTTCCCTTTGCAGACTGAGGCTCACAAGTACTGGTATGCCTTCTCTGAGTAGAGCTTGCTGCTCTGCAAAGGGAGAACTCTACCACAGGACCTACAGCAAAAGGAGGGGTACAAATAACATGAAATGCAAACAGAGGTGGGTAACATACTT
>VZTM01002005.1:0-11500 GCA_013400555.1 Jacana jacana | reverse complement strand
AGTCACCGAGTCCAGCCTGGGACATTTATTGATGCTGCTGGTGATGTGATTGTCGTCCTGGGAGCCTGATACGGTTTTGTATAGACTGTATACTTTTTTTTGTCCTTTCTTTTATACTTTTTAATTTTTCTTTTTATTGTTTATTATATTATTATTATTCTTTAAAGTAGTCTAGTTTTTTTTCTAAACTCCTGAATCTCTTTAATCCTTTCCTCTCCTCTCTTTTCCTTATTGGGGAGGGGGAGGAGGGGTCATCATCTATCCGATTGGTCAAAACTACAACAGTCTCTTCCAACCAAAATGATTCTTTGATTCTATGAAATACTGTGGAACATAGGGCTCGACATTTTTTTTCCTTCTTTTTCCTTTTGCTGTACTGTATTTCCAAATGAGACTGAACCTCTTATAACATGAACTGATTGTATTCAAAAGTCATTTCATGTAGCAGCTACAGGCTGATGACTACTCAGCATTTATTTCAACAATCCTGTCTGGTGTACAGATGTATGTTGCCCTACAAAGTTGCATCTTCTTAAGTCAGTTTTTTCTGCTGGCATAAACTAATGTCACTCTATGAAATTCAAAGGGTGTTTGAATTTAACTACAGATGCACTTGATTAGAATAGTACATTCTGCGTATGTGTTCTAGGTATATTCAGATCATGTAATAAAAAGCTGAAGCAAGAACTAACTATGAAAGCTTCAGTCTAGTAGTTTCTTGAGTGAAGAAGGAAAAGGTAAAAGTAGAATTCAAAAATGTGTGTTGTGATTCTGGGATACCTAAGTGTGAGTGTAGTAAATCTGAACTTTTAGGTATTTGATTTTCCTTACCATTCTCCTCTAACTTTCCCATTTTGGTTTCCATACTCACAATCCTCAGTTTTGTCAGGATGTGGGTTTATAGGGCCATTCTTTCAACCCAATCAAAGAATTGATTTGGGTCAATAAAAAAGGCAGTCAGGGAAGATTTTTTTCATTTCTGGGGGAATCATAATCCGAACTGCAGCACAGGCTAACAAATTATTGTGCTAGCACAGTAGAAAACAAAGTGCATCATAAGACAGAGGAAGGGATAGTTTAAGCTGCTGTTGTCACTAAACACTTTGCACTTGAAATAATAGTTTTAAAGGAGTTCCACCAAGCTTGTAAGTAATGTTGTGTGATTTCAACCAGAGCTGCCCATGAAATATTCTAACAAACATAAAAGAAAAGGCTAAGAGGGCTTACTTATTGGAGATTTAAATTAAGTGGGAAAACTGGGTAGATATCTGTGTGCCTTTACTTAGAAACCAGCTACATGATATTTTGGAGATGCTGTTTCTGAGCTGCAGTGTGTGAGTCAAGAAATTTGACTCATAACCTGACATAAAATAAAAAGCAAAGGGAATGAGAAAGTGCAAGACCAGAGGAATCAGATTTGCTGGCCGTTACCTTGATAGCTTTTTTGGTAGGCAATAAAGGTGACCTCTGATTTTAAGCAGCCAAAGGAATACAAAACCTGAACTAGGGTCAGTATCACAAGAGGAAACAAAAGACATGCTCTGCCCCAGTCTAACACAAAATTGAATAAGCTGTCAGCTTTATGTAACTATTTACTCTAGGGTGGAAATTAGTAGTTACCTTAGCAACTCTAGTATCATCCAAGACACAACCATGCTGACTCTGATTTACAGAGATGCATTTACTTTGACAATGTATTAAGTAACCTTTCTGAATGTTTTACTGTGGTTTTACGACAAATGAGATGTATTGTAGCCAAGAAAAATAGTTTCTCCAGATTTCAAAATGCTGTATGCTGGTCAGACTCTTACCTGGCAAAAATCCAAAAGACTTCATTGCCAATGAAGTAATGTTGATTTATTGCAATGGAAGAACCAGCTCATCATTTTGAGCAGTGCCGTGCTTTATTACCAGTCATTCTTTTTACTTGTCAGGTATGAGGAGGTTTGATTTCCTTCCCACGGTATCTGTAACATCATGGTCATGAAAATGAGAATGGTTAACAACCCTTGGTGCTGCCATATCTACTGGGGTAATTGAAATGTGTCTTTAAATTCAGAGTTGGCTTAGGTTCCCCTCTGCCACAGAATATTTCAAATATTAAGGGCAACAAAGAATTTGTTACTGAAAGCACATCTTCCTACCAGGAAAGTTTTGAAATTGACCCATATGATACTGTGTGGTTCACATTACTTGCTGCTTGCATTATTTAACCCAATGAAGTTGCTGCCAGTCCAAGCTTTCTTATATGTATACCACACAGCCATCTTCAAAAGATACATTAAAGTATATTGAAACCTATTTTAAATGCTCCAAGCAAGAGTGAGTCTGCCATTTTCCAGGCTAAATTGTTATTAGCTCACAATACATGGAAACTGCACCTTATTCGGATGTTGAATTTTTAGCGATTTCTGGTCATCTACTGTGGGTGAATTCTGACACTGAAGATATTCAGGTTATTTTAAAATATAGGTACTCTGCAGACACTGGAAAGGTTTATCTTTATTCTTCTCCATAGTAAGCTAAACAGATTGAATTTACTGCATGTCTGTCTCCATCATTTTAAGAACCTTTCTTAGAAGTCTAGTAAAATCTCTCCTTGGAGCAGAGATACCAAATGGTGAGATGTGGTATCCTTCTAAACACCTGTAGACATCCTGTCCTTAGACGCAAAAGGCTTTGCCTAATTTTGTTTCATTTTCTCATCCCTCATAGGTCCATAATTTACTGTGTGTGAGGAGGCTAGGTATTGATTCTTATTTTGTTTCTCCAATTATATGTTTCTTTTCCACCTGGTAATCTTGTACTGGCAAATTTTGAGAACCCTGTTCTTTGGCCAGGATCTCTAGGCAAGTGTCAGCCCTATTCTAAATGGAGGGTTATGCAAATGAGCCATAAGGTACATGCAGAAAGCTGTAAGACCTACCACATGTTCAAACATCTGAGGCATCTGCAGCATGAGGCTGCTATGGATGGAAAGAAAGATGCAAAGTAACCCCACTGCTTTCTGTGGATATATGAATTATGCACATAGACTACAAAGATACAAGACCCACTTGGAAATAGTGGTATACTGTGAAGTTTCAAAAAAGTGCTAAGCTAATTGTGCATGCATTAGACTATTCCCAAGCAATACATAGGTGCTGTGGTTTTCCAGGAAATTCCAAAGTAGCATAAAACCTGTGTTCCCATTTTATATAACCAAGGAACAACAAATCCATTTAACTGCACCATTAACACGAGAGCTCACATCCAAGGTGTTCCCTGCAATGACTCAATAGTCTATTTTTGATTGATGCTTTCTGGAGAAAACTCTACTACCCTGCAGGGTAAATATCTTCATTCTTTATTACCAGGTGCATTTCCTTGTGGTTTTGCCATACAAATACACACTGTTGCTTTGACAACATCCTAACCACTCAATTCGCACCTTTCTGTAGCGGAAAATTGTTTTCATTGTTACTTACTATACTGTAACTTTCATGCTATCTGAAGACATCTCTAGGCATCACCTAGACCGCTGATAAAATTACTGAATAATTTTGGATGACAGATTGATCCCTACTGGAATTTCCTAATAATGCCTTTACCCCTATAATCAAATATGATTTTTAGAGATCTGTCAGTGATTCAACTCTTATGTCACCTATTGTGCCTTGTTAATTTTTGTTTAAAATCTTGCCAAGATGAAAATAGAAAGATGCTTTTAGGAAATGTTAGTAAATTCCACTGATGGCATTGCCATTTAAACTAGGACAGAAAGACATGGCAGAACTGTACCTTTTCACAGGAACCCACTTCTCATATCTAATGTCAATTATATTTTTAACTTGAATTGCTGTTGATGCTACAGAATCTTGAGTGAACTGATTTTTATTTTTGTGTAAGGTTTGAATCAACAAAGTGTTTGTTTAGTATCCCAACAATCTTTTTATCAAAATCCTTTTCTAATATCGAAACTTGATCTTGACTTTTTAAATCCTTGAAAACTCTCTTATGCTGATTCAGGCTTTTGACTCAAGCCAAGGTCCTTTGTTTCCAGGGATAAATTATTCAGCTTGAAAACATTCACTCCAATCAGGTGTAAAAACATACTGTTTTAAAGAGTTACAGATTCTGCTACTGCCCCATATTCTCCCATTATGTTAGCGGTAATTAATTTTTTTCAATCCCTGTATTAAACTTGCTATTCTTTCTATAACATTTTATGATATGTGGAAAGCTCCTCTTGCTTTGTACCAATTAACACTGCAATTGTCAGATTAATATTTATAAGTACTTCTGATTTTTCTGTCTATAGTTAATAATGACCTTCTTCGTCATCCAATGTTCTTTTCTTTTCCTAATATATAAAGGATTATAAAGAAAAATTATTTCTTTCATGTTGGCTACAGGTTTGGGATTTGGGTTATTTTTTTTTTACCTAGGCAGTAATCTTGGTTATTGTCTTGCACTAAAATTAATGTTTTCAAATTAACTTAATGCTACCATAAGAAAATTGTGAAAATATATCTTTTTAATTAATTTATTCATTTGCAACCAATATCATTTTATCAAATATGAAGATAGATCAAATATGTAATATCTATGTTTTTAGTGGGACTATAAGGTTTTAACTAATTAAAATTTTAACAGTATTAATTGGTCCAGTTTGGGGCTGGGGAAGGTATTAGTCATTTCCACATTTTAGATGGTTTTATTAGAGTGGGAAAATAGTTTCTATTTCAAAATTTTTTTCTTTTTTTTTTTTTACTGCTTTATACTTGCCTGTTATTTTCCTTCATGTTATTTTGCATATGCGATCAAATTATTTTATCTATTAATTTTATTATTATCAAAAGCCTTTGTTCTTCATATTTCTATTTATTGAGAATAACGTTAAATAATACATTAAGTCCTTAGTGCCGTATGGAACCTCTGTGATTTGTGGGTTTTTAACAGATGCTCTAAAGATTACTAATGATACAGCACAACCCTGGAGAAATGGTGGGAACAGGTGAATATCTTTTCCCTTGTTTTGATAAACATACGGAAAACAAAATTATTTAGATATGCCTGCTTGTGAATTGGCTCCTGGAATTAGAGATATGGCTTGTTTTCCTCTTATCATAAGCTATTTGAAGTGTTTGTGAAATGCATGGAGCAGATTAATTCATGGCTTTGCTACTCCACCACTGAAACTCTCACGAGCAAGACCACTGGTCGTGTGGCTCTCCTTCAGCTCACGACTTTTTGCATTCTGGGTAAGTATAACAGTGCTCTTCACCTCTAATTTCCAGTTCAAATTCATCCCAGACTGTTGAGAGCAGGCCCTTTAAGAGGGGGTTGCTGGGAGGGCACATATGCAAATAAGTGGAAGTAAGCGAAACGAAGTATGGTGAAGGCGAAACAAAGTGTGGGAAACAGCAAATGACACAAATGTTGTAGCCAATCATNCCAGACCATCCTGAAATATTCTTGTTTTCTTCATTCTTTCTACTGCACTCAGGGGTTCAACACACAAATGAGCTTTGGCACCCCTTACGTTACCAGATGATTCAGTGCAGGGAAGGAATAAGTACATCAGTGCCTGAAGTACACCTTAATAAAGGCCACTTATTTGTTTACATTTCAGTAAATTCAGGGTGCAGAAGTCTAAACAGATGCACATAGAGTAGAAGCTCTATCTTCCTGAAATGTTTCAACTGTAGAAACAGTCTTCAAGGTGCACAACTGAACATGTTGCACTTGAACCAGGATTCACCATCTTGCAGCACCAAGCCTCCTTGCACAATAGCAGGGGTGCAAGTCTGGACATTTTCACTCCGAGATTTCCATTGCCGGAGTTACCGGTAAATCAAAATTTTAGCAAGCTATACTATAAAGCAGCTACCATGTATTAAAGGTGTCAGGAGTTAAGTAATTACTTCCTAAAAACACAATAAGCTTGCAAGCCAACGTGGGGGAAAAGGGTTCAGATTAAATGACAGATGAAACATTTCTTTAATTGCCCTGAGAGCTGCAGGAGTGTCTAGAGAATGAATGAACATGTGCATTCTAGTACATCTAGCTCTACAGTGTTGCAAGGGCACAATTCAAGTACATAAAATAAGGAAGACAATGGCTAAAATAGAGAGGTATAATAGCTCTAGAAAAAAATGAGAAATCAGAGATTTCTTTTTCTAATTGTAAATACATGGATAACAATAACAGTTCCACATCTGAAAGTAAAGGTTAAAATCAACTCCTTAGGTGCAAAGAAAGAAAAGCAAACATTTTTAACATACATTTTTGGACCCTGTGGGTTTGTCCCATAACAGTTCCCTTGGAATTGTTTCTTTCCTGATAGGAGGAACTAATCTTTATGTACAGGAGCAGTGCCTGAAGAAGTCATTAGGACAATGAATATTTCAGAAAGAGCATGGGGAGCACTTCAGGGAGAAAGGCATATCAGCAAAAAACCTGTTCTGAGGAAGTTTATGGAATTTTAAATATTTTCCTGGTCTCTTTTTTTTGCATGTTAGGAGATTGTTATACTGGCAACATACATGCATCACAGTTTTGAAAGCTTTTTCCCTACTACAAGGAGAGAGGGTCACTGATAGATCTGCAAGAAATGTATTATATTTCTTATCGTATTTGTTGCAGTAGTGCTTAGATTCTGCTTTTGGTTTTGTGATGGGGGTGATGAATGCCCAAAGAATAGGGAAAAAGAGTTACACCTTGCCAGTCCAGGGATATGAGAATATGCTACTGAACACAACAAAAGGTAGCAGTTGGTATCTTGTTGCAGATCACATGCTTTGTCCTTTCTGAAGTGACATGGAGCTGGAAAGGACACCAGCTCCTTCGCTGCCTGAGTTCCCACAGACATGAAATGAGCTGCTTTCACCAGAACAAACACGTGAATTGTCTCTATGCAAGGTAGGGGCTCCAAGTTCTTGCTGCTTATCCCTGTGGTCCTTGGGAGCAATGGTCAAGTAGGGACTCCAGTTTATGAAGCTACTAGTGAAGTAACATTTGTCCCCTTCTGCAAGTTTCAGGACCCCGCTTATAGGAACCAGTTCTGGCTATAATGTGGCTATAATGTCCTTTGGAGGCCTTCCTCCAAGTGAGCTACCCCACAGCTCAACACCCATGTCTGTTTCAGCCCACATACCTACAACTTCACAAACCCATGCTCCTGGCTTTCCCATATTTTTCAGAGCAGGCAAGATAAGAGGAAAAGAGCTATACTTTTACTTTTTTTTCCTTCTGATCTTTCCTAGTTAGTGAGGAAAACAAAAGGGAAGGAGAAGAGAAGGTAGACATGGTTTACTTCTCTGGGGTCTACTTACTCCATGCCATTGAGAGCAGACAGCCTTTGTTTCAGGTGAGTCAGCCTTGAGTGCTGTGCCTGCTGTGATGGACACGGTCTCATCAACAGACCCCCAAGGCTAATGTGACTGACAGTGAAGAGAGTGAGGAAGGTTCATACTATAAAAGTTCAGGCAGGAGCTCTGCCCTGCCTGTCTGCATCATGGTATGTAGCTCTCTGTTGGGCAACTTTATGCTTGGGTAATAATGAAGATGGCTAAAGGAAGGAGGAAATAATGATGCTAATCCTAAACCTTCTGGAATACCTTGGAGAACTCTGCATCAGTTATTGTGAGTCAAATCTTGTGCAAAGGTGTTACTGGCTTTAGCCTTTTGGTGCAGGATTGAAGTATGAACCTTCTTCATGCTGAATTATCCTCAAAAAGATGTATAACTGTGGTTGGTTGACCTTCTCTGGCTGTCAGACACCCACCCAGCTGCTCTCACTCCCCCTGCTCAAGAGGACAGAGGCAGAAAATAGGAAAAAAAATCTCACGGGTTAAAGACAGGACAATCACTAACCAATTACTGTCACATGCAAACAAACTTGATTTTAGTTAATTAATTAATGGAGAACTATTTTATTTAGTTAATGGGGAAAAATAATTTATTGCAAATTAGAGTAGATAGTGAGAAATAAAGACAAAAGCTAAAATCTTCCTTCCACCCACCCATTCTTCACAGACTTAAACTCACTCCTTAATTCCCCACAGCTCTATGTCTTCGTTCCAAGCAGTGTAGAGGCTTGAGAGTTTGTGGCTGATCCGTAAAAGCTCCTCTCTGCTACTTCTTCCTCTTAACACTTTTCCCCTGCTCCAATACAGATCCTTCCCATGGGCTGCAGTTCTTCAGGATAAACCTGTTCCTGTGTGGGCTTTCCATGGGCCACAGTTCCTTCATCCATCAGTATGGCATGGGGCCTTCCATGGGCTGTAGCATGAATTTCTGTTTCAGCATGATCTCTCCACAGGCTTCAAAGGAAACTCTGTTCCAGAACCTAGAGTGCCTCCTCCCTGTCCTCCTTCTCTCACCTTAGTGCTCACAGAGTCATTTCTCACTCTTTTTTTGTTCCCTCTGTGGTTTTCTGCCTTTCCTTAGCTATGTTTTCCTTGAGACACCACCAGCTTGGCTAATGGACTTAGTTCTGTCCTGTGGTAGTTGATTGTGGTGCTGGCACAGGGCAGCCCCAACCTCTTCTGGCACCTGGGATCTCCTGTGTTTTGCAAAACTGTTCTGTGCCTGATTGGAGTGGAGTTAATTTTCTCCATAGCAGCCCGTATGGTGCTTTACTTAACAAAACTGTCTTTTTCTCAACCTACCACTTTTCAACATTTGTTTTTTGATTCTATTTCCCATCCCACTGATGGGGTAGGAATGAGTGACTGACTGACAAGGGGCTTAGCTGTCATCCAGGGTCAACCCACCACAAAAAGTCAGGATCTTGCCAAACAGGTAGCCTCAGGAAGAGAGCAGCTCCCAGTTTCTGCTGAGTTAGAAACCTCTGCTTCATGTATAGATAATATACTTGTCACAGCTCAAGGCAGCTTGTGTCACAGATCAGGAGCTCCACAGCAGAAGGAACCTCTTATTACAGAGGAGGGGGAGAGAAACTGTCTTGAGATGAAACCTGACTAAAAAGGTTTTAAAACAAATTTAAAATTGAATAGGAATAAATTGCCAGGGCCAGATGTCATTCACCCATGAATATGAAACTGTTGAACTGCTAACTGTGGTTTGCAATAAATTCTGTGTATGATTCTCAGTGCCCAAGGAAAGAAAAGTGGCAAGTATGACAAAAACTATAAAAATGGGCTCCAGAGCAATCCTGGTTAATATAAACAAGTAAATCAGATTTCCATGAGAATAAAATTGGTAGAAGCTACAAAATAAAGAGAATTAATTAGCAGACCCATGAATAAATATGATGTAGCAAATGAAAGCGAATAGGATTTTTTGTAAGAGGAAGCCATTTCTCCCTCTATGTGACAGATACAAGTAATGCAGTCAATGTCATTTACCCAATTATGTAAAAAAGTCCTGAAAGATAGGGCTTCCTGAAAAATGGGAAATTATCATTAGGAAGTGTCTTTGTTGGTGGATAAATAATTAAGAGGTTAGGTTTTTATAATAGAAATTCATTATCGATGAGGCCCAGATCCTGTGTTGAAAACTTACCGTGCTTAATACACAAGTATATTTTGAACTTGGAGAAAGGAATTAATTGTGAAGTTAAAGACAATGATATGAAGTTGGCTGTAAAGTTGCATTCTGTTCTGAGCAATTAAATAATAGAATAGCAACAGTATAAATACATGCTAAGTAGTAGATATTCCCAGTTTGGTGTATGTTTCTTTATATATATGCATATGTGCATACATTTGCAGCCCTGATGAAATCTAAGTAAGATATCATGCAGGAGAGACCTTAAGTTACTATGAAACTCAGTTTTCTGAGAAGTCAAAAAGTCCCAAGTTACACCACATATTTTTAGTAGACCAAGATTTTGGGTACTGTGACTCCATCTCAGAAGGGGAGAATTAGAGCTCAAAACAGGAAGTACAGAGCAGTAAGGCTAATATAGCTTCCATATAAAAAAAATATATATATTAAAAGGAGATAATTCTTTATAATGGAAAGCAAGTGACTGAAGTGGGGTTATGGTCTAAAAAGTTATAAATTAACGGGGAGAAAAGGGTATAGGTAACAATACCTAGTTGTTACTCAAGAAGTAACAGACACATGTTGAAATTATTTGAAAATAATATTAAAGCAAGTGAAGATGTTTTTTACTACGCATATATTATGGTGAAAATGGCTACACTTTTTTGTGGATGTTTGCATACAAATGAGTTCAAAAAGGCCAGGGGCACTGAAGAATATTAAATTTGGGGGGTCTGCATTTACCTGTTGTCTCAGAAAATCTGTATGTTGTAGTCTGCCAGATCTGAGTAAATGGCAGCATAAGGAACACAAAGATCAATTTAAAGTTATATTACCTAAATAATTCTTCCTAATCTGTCATTTTATAGTCCTGGCCTTTCCATATTAATTAGTTCTTTCTTTTAACTTCTATTTCCATTATTTTAGAGCAAACGCAAATGCAACATCACACATAAACTGGAACACCTAGATTCACGCCGAACTTAATGGAGAGTTGGGAAGGAAGGGGAAGAAAGAAAATGTAAAATTTTTAAGTTATATTTGTTCTAATTTAAATATTTCAATCTTTCTTTCTTAGTAATTTTTAAACTTTTTTTTTCTCTAAATTAATTGTTGAAATGACATATTATCAGCCAGATTAACTAAAACATTAGTTTCTTATGAAACAATACTTCATCCTCAAAACAGAAAAAATGAATATCATAAAAAACTGTGCTCTTGGTATGTACTGAATGTTAAATCATCAGACATGTTGATAATTGGTACCAAGAGCTGGTCACAGAGGCTGAATTTCTCATGTTTACATTTTGCCATTTCTTTTAGCTGTAGCCATCTCTAGGAGAAAATGAATGTTTGTCTTGAAGCATTCTGACACAGTGTGTATATAGTCTTAATGATACCTAATATTAAGATTATATATGTATGATATATTATTTTACTACAGCAGATATATATTTCTTTTTTAATAAAAAAACACTCTACTTAATGGTACACGTACATATATCCCTGAGATAAAGGCCAAGACTTGCTAAAGTAGCAGCCTGAACAGGAGCTCCCTGGGCTGTAATTAGGCTTCTGCCTGCTCTGCTGTGGTGCCAGGCACCTATAAGAAATCATGTTGAGAAGCCAGTTTCTCAGCACTCTTCAAAGCAAACAAGTGAGGCAGCTGTATTTAGGATTCTTGTCTGAAACGCAACATCCTCTGTAAGAAGTTTCTAGCAACATTTGAGCCTGGTGGTGTCTCTCGTGATTTTTACTGGAAAAAAGAAGTTACATTTTGAAACTTTGAAAATTAAAAGTTCCCTTTTTGTGAAAAATCTCATTTATGAAATTGTCATGTCCTCTTCTTCTCTCTCCCTTTCTGTCCTAGAAACACATCTCAACTTTTAAAGGACAAGTGTCTCTAACTTGTGAAAGTGTACTTTCAATGTTGCTTTTCAAAATGTAGATCAAGTAATGCTGCCAAGATATATCCTTCTGTGGCAAATAATTCACAGATTCCAAC
>VZTM01002004.1:0-33628 GCA_013400555.1 Jacana jacana | reverse complement strand
AAATGATTCTATGATTCTATAATCTGTAAGCAATACACTATGCATTACACATCCAATTTGTCTTCTCTTGCTCCTTCACCACACCTTTCTTTATCCCTTTATTCTCATCTTTCCTATCCATTCTCTCTAATAAGGATCAACCCACTGTCTTGTTTGCAGAACTGCGTTTGAAGAATTGTAGCTTAACATTTTTATTATTAGAAAATATCAGACTACATGCTCTCTCTCAACTCAAAACACAAACTAAACTGCTTTATCTTGAAAGCCTACTAATGTGTTTAATGTACTAAAAAACATTTTCCACATTTGCCATTTGGGCCATGCTCAAAAATAAAGCACCTGCAACTTCCCATGCTGACACCTAAATGGTTTAAATTTTGCAAGACATGTAACCTAGGGTGGAAAAACTGGCAGGGTCAAAGCAGGTCCAATCATATTACATTCTTCCCATGGAGAAGATTAAATCTGAATCACCACCTCTTTACATCTCCAGAATGCATGATGATTTCTTTGAAGTGGGCTTATGGCGCCAGCAAAGACTCAAAATTTTATTTTTGTCACAATGCAAATCCTTATGACTATTTTGTCTTTTCCTGTAACTTCTCATCTTCTGTCATGATATGCCTATAGACAGAAAAACTATATACCCATTTATAAAATAAGAATGGATTTCTAAGAAGTATCTTATTTATTATTATCTCTTAATCTTACCTATTTTGGTCCTGAAGTATTCTCTTCAGAATGAAAAGGGATCTTAATACTTGAGCGTACCAACTCCAGTTATCGCTTTTCACAGGACAAACCTCTATAGAGGTTACTCACCTCCGCAGTTTTTTTTTTCCCTGGGATTGTCATATTTTGTGTAGGTCAGGCTGAGTACCTGCCATCTCAGCTCTGTAGGTCTCAAAGAATGCAATTTGGCAACTATCTAGCATTGAACAGTTGGGTTTTGAACACGCCACAGCAAAGCACTACAATGACAGTGCAAAGCATATTCCGCTCTTCTGGGAAACGCTTGTTTTCCTCCAAAGGGCTCCAAGTCAATGGCTCTCCAAACAGCTGAATATAAGAGAGATGAAAAGGTAAATCTGCTTATAGTTAATTTTCACAAAGCAACTGCATAGCCAGATGGTTATTCATAAAAAGAATGTCTAAAGATGCAGAACAGCTGCAGTGTGGTAGAAAGCCTTGAAAGAACAAAAGAATTTCCTTAAAGAGCAGGCCATCTAACATTATCCCTCTCAGAGCTCAGTTACTCTGAACAGCTCCTTCTATAGAGTACTTGATCACAAGGCCTCTGATACCCAAAATGCCACTGTTGCTACGCAAAGAATAGAGTGCTCTGCATCACTCCCAAGTGCCACCATCCCTCTTGCACTCCTGTCCTTCTGCCCACCCAAGGGTCCAGTTGTGCATCCAGAACTGAGATGCAAAACACAACCAGCTGACGGGGTCTGCAGCTGGGAGCACACCCAGCATCTGTAAAGCCATCCCATCAGCCATGGACACAGACACATGCAGATTGCTCTAGCTGTGGTCTGCATCTACCATGGAGATGCCTCTAATGAAAAATTTTTGTTCACTGAATGAATTTGACCAAGTAATTATACAAGAAACCTACTTTCAAATCTCCTGTCATCTTTGCTTAGCATCTCAGTGATGTGCTTGTGTTTTAACGAGAAAACTGCTCCAGCTTTTCTCTTGTCCTCATCCTGAGCTAACCTGGTGTCCTAGAGGAATCTCTGCAGCTAAGCAAAGATATAGAAGGATATTTTAAAAAGACAGGAAATCACCTCTCTCCTACACTCTGCTGAGCCACAGGGAAAGGGCACATCCAATGGAGAGACTGGTACCTCTGGGATCCCCCTCTGCACTATCAGCGGAGTGAGTAGTTGTTCACAAAGGCAAGACGTTGCTCTCCTGCCAGCCCCCTGCCTGCCCACTCCCTGCAGGAGCCCATGCTCTCTCTGCCAGCCACAGAGAACCTGGGAGATCAGCTTCCTAATTTAGTGACACTGTTCAACATGCTGAAAATCAGGTGGTGGAACACACCCAAGGGAATAGCAACCAGCACCTCAGTACAGGCTTCAAGAACTTCTGACTTACAAAAGTACTCACCAGTTCTTAAACAATATCATGTGTGGGGGTTGAAAACATTAATTTAGATAACTGACACTACTGTTTATACCTATAGCTCACACTAACAAGCACACATTCAAGATTGCATTCTCCTCTTTGGTACAAATATGTATAAGGATATCCTTATTATCCTCCTTACTACATATTTCTATAATCTGCTCAATACTTTACTTATTTATGTTTCTAAAAATAATCCTTCTAACATGCCATGTGTTACTTATAATAAAAACTTGATTTAAGACTCCAGTTTTTCAGTACAACGCATTTGATGAGCAATCATCACAGAGGTGGCTTGTAGAACAAGAAAAAGCCGTCCAAAAGCTCCAGACATAATAAAATTTAATCATGACCTAAACTATAAATTAAAGCCAACCAACCTTCAAGGATGCTAACGAGTTTTAAGTTAGAAGACTTACAGGGTGATATGTGTATGCTATTTTTTAAATATTTCTTTCTCTCTCTCTAACCCAGACTTTTTTTCCCCCCCTCACAAAAAGAGGGACAGACCTATTTACAATAACACTACCAATTAATCAACCCAGTTATGGGTTTTTTTCCAGGAATACTTTCAGTGAAACTGCTAAACACAGCTGGTACGACTGAAATCTACAGCACTCTATTGTAATATTTGGAGAAAAGTATTAAATTCAAAGTTTGAAAAAAAACCCCAAACAGCTATTTCTTAAATCACAAAGATTTACACTGACACACATTTTCTTATAAGCTAATTGATTCTGCATAGAGCTATCAGTGTTATGGGAGATGCGATGCAATTCCAAATACTGATTCCCATAATCAGAAATATATATACTCAGACAAAAAAAAGTAATTCAAAAGTAAGGTGCCTAATTTTACGGACAGCCTTAACAGGAAGAAATGTATTTTCCTCTTACATCTGTTTTGCTTATAGACCAGTGTTGTGGGGGGTGGAAATGACTATGCTCCATAGCAATCATAGCGTGAAAACACATAGCAGTATGTCTGAGACATGCTAGGTACCCTGAAAACATATTTTTAATTAGTGCTGGTCAGGAATATCTGACAAATGGCTTTTCACAGAACAAAAACAAAAAAAAACCTCAGCAAGCAAACAACAACAACAACAACAAAGAAACAAAACAAACAAAACAAAATGAAACAACCACAAAAAAACACCCACAGCAACCCAAAATATCCTGCAAGAGCACCAAAGTGAAACTCTAATAAGAGCTGTGCCAGTTTAATCAAAATCTTTTCCTCAAAACAAATCTCCACATAGCCAAAGACCTGCAGAACCCTGTACACTTGCATTCAAAGCTCTGATTTGCTTGATTCAGATCAAGGAGTATAACTGGAGTAGTAAGTATAGTAAGATGCATACCCTAATTGTTGCTCTTCAGACTGTTCTTGGGTTAGCATCAATTCCGTCATTTCCACTCTGTGCCATACAAGGAATTCATTGGACTAAAGGAAGCAAAGACAAGACTAACTGAAAAATGTCCTTTTATCTGAGAAATAACAGGCTTCGATTTTGGTTTCTCGGACCAATTATCAGCTCTCTTCATTCTTTGTTCCTAAATTGACATTTTCTCTCAAGAACCTACACATGAGATATTTTGAGCTGTTGAGTATTCATTATATCTGTTAACAAAGCACAGGGTATTAATACACAGCACTTTTGAAAATCAGCCTATTTCTACTGAAAAAAACATACTACGGATCAAGCATTTGAGACTGTAATTTCTGGCCAAAAATATGTGAGTGTTAAAACATCCAAAATATGAGAATAAAAATGCGGAAGGGAACTCCAGAAATACACCAAGTTTCATGGAAACTTACTTTGTAGGGAAACCATGGTTAAAACCAATGGCAGATGGGTAATGCACTGCAGAAGAGGTGAATTCCAGTTCTCCCAACATCTGTATTGTCATCTTACAAAGTTCAGGCTTTCAACATCAACTGAGTATTTTGGGTTACAATAGCAGAGCAAACACCTGCTATCAATTCTACATTACAAGCACCTGCCACCATTAAACCTACTGACCTTACATTTTCTTATTAAATATTTTAAAGGGAAACAAAACTTAACAGAGTAGAACAATTTTCTAAATAAGCTGGCTTTCTCTACACTGGGGTACACAATCTCTGGGGTATAGACAAATTTCTCATGGAGAATTCCAGCATTTGCAAGGATCATTTTATGTTGGAACGATACACCCTACAACTTTTTATTGTGGAAGGCATGAAAAATGACACAGAAACTCTATGAATATATATGGGTTTGTATTTTGCACTGAAATATTTTGAGTTTAAAATCTCCTCAAAAAGAACTCAATTTAACAACAGAAACACTAGCAAACTCCTGAAATGCAACAATGCATTCTCTACAAAGACTTGATCCATATGTATATATATATGCACACACAAACATTATAAAATTAACATTTATTTCAACAACTTAAAAACAGACTAGATGTGTTCTCCCTTAACTAGAGCATTATTTTATACGCTGTTTTGCTTTTTAACAGCTTGCAGCCTAAAATGCTCTTTAAATAATGCATTTGCAGAATTAATATATAATATCAGCAGGAAGCACACATTAAGGACAAGGTGAAGAGAGGAAATGCTTTCAACCTAGAATGAGGTAACCAAAAAGCAGAAGCTGAAGAAGTGCTATTCCAGATATCGCAAGCTGCTAAAGAAATTGTCTATACACACACAGGATGACAGTATTGTTCTGAGACATAAAGTCTGTACTTCAGTCCTTGCAATCTGAGCGTGCACAAATTGAAGATGCCCAATTCCTACTTAAATGAATGAGAGTCAAGGCCACTTAGCCCCTGGAAGAACTAAGCCCTCTGAAATGAGACACCACTCATACCAGCTTAATTTCAGATTACAAAAATGGGTCTATAAAGCATAGATGTGTATGTACGCCTGAATTCACGTATGTGCTTTAGCTTCATTCACAGAAAATTAAATGGAAGGTGACACTTACTCAGAAAATGCAGACCTAGATTTGCTACTCAAAAGCATTGTTGTGCAGCAGGGCATGGGAATTGCTCCTTCAGCAGCAAGGCAGAACCCTAGCCTTGCATTCAATAGAAATGACGGCGAAAGAACAACTATTTATACTATTCTGCCATCATCAGAGAAAGGTGACAAGAGATGTAGGACTGCAAATAAACTAAAATTGCAAAAGACAGAAGCCAAGGGCAACCTGTGAGGTGTCCTTGGATCACCCTGTTCCCAGCTCCTCCCACCAGCACCCTAATCCAGGTACAGCCCAGGAGGCTTCCTTCGGCTTCAGGGTATCTGATCATCACTGTCCCTTCTCGCCTGTCTAAGCACAGTCCCAATATTTAAAGGCTTTTGCCCACAGTATGTTTATATAGTATCATATATCCAGTATCATAATTCTGTACCCATGAAATCCTTTCATTTCATTTACCAGTCTATTTATAACACGGAAAGTACCATACAGGGAAAGCTCAGAAAATTCTACTTCATTACCATATTTGTCATGCCATAAATGGACCATAAATAGCACGGATGCTTTACAATTTTATCAGGACAATTTCTGTTCACTAGAGGTAATTCAATACACAAACACCAGACCCCTTAATCTAACAAGAAAGAGTATATTAATGATTTTTTCCAAATTGATTTTCTCCCTCAGGCAATTCCTTTTTTAATCTTCAAAGATGATCAAATAAGAGAAACACAACAAAATAGAATCTTATTCATCTTTCCTAAATAAGCAACTTGTTGTAAAGCACTGAAAAACAATTTTAAAATAGCAATTATTCTTTACTGCTTGGTCACTTGAGCCCCTGCAATTTACTCAGGACACAAATACATACTTTAGAAATATATTGATACGGATTTTAATATGCACATGGAAAAAATCATGAGTTACTATCCCAGACTTGCAAAATAGCATTTCCAAAAGCACAATAACACTCTTGTCTCAAATTCATGTTTTTCAGATCTGTGTAGCAAAGAACCCTACAATAGTACTCAAGAAAAGTCAGTGACTGAGTAATAGCAACACACCATATAATGAATGAAACACAGAATGCAATATTTCATCCAGGGAGAAAAAAGAAAGCTTTCAGAAAAAGAATACAACCAAAAGAATAATAAACACAAATGTAAGCTAGTTTGTTAAATCAAAATTTGAGAAAATATTTAAAGTTGTAAATTATATTGGTTTATTTAAGCTAAGACTTCAAAACCTTTTGCAATATTTTTAAAGAATGTTTTTATTTTCCTTTCCTCCCACTGTTATTGCTTCTCATCCATCAAGGAAAAAAAATAAACTACTGCCAAAAAATATCCCACATGCCTTTGGTGGTGTTAGAAAAATTGATAAATTAGGTAAGGTTTTGGCAAACATACACATTAAAACCATCTTATCATTACAGTAATTAGTTTAGTTTTGATGAGAACACAGATTGCTATTGGCAAGCCTATTTTAGAAGTTGATACAACTCTAAAAACTTATTTACAGAATTTCAATAAAAATTGTTGAGATTTTTAAACATTTCTCTGCTTGGTGGAAGAAGATTTCTACCATGACATGACCAGAGCTGGCCAGTATACCAAGATCGTTATCTGAGATCTTCAAGGACCAGAAGGCTTTCCAATTTTAAAAAAAATAATACACCAACAATAGGTTTTATTTTAATAAATTTTAATAAATCTTTAACCATGTGTCATAAGAAAAAAAAAGGAATGGCTGTACAATATGGTCTATGTATATACAGAAAGGGTGTGTAAAAGAAACTATCCTAGCTCACAGAATATCAGGGATTGGAAGGGACCTTGAAAGATCATCTAGTCAATCCCCCTGCCGGAGCAGGAACACCTAGACCAGATCACTCAGCAACGTGTCCAGGTGAGTTTTGAATGTCTCCAGAGAAGGAGACTCCACAACCTCCCCGGGCAGGCCCTGACAGTGTTCAGTCACTCTCACTGTGAAGAAATTTTTCCTCATATTTAACTGGAATCTCCTATGTTCCCGCTTGCATCCATTACCTCTTGTCCTATCATTGGATGTTACTGAGAAGAGCCTGGCTCCATCCTCCTGACACTCACCCTTAACATATTTATAAATGTTAATAAGGTCACCCCTCAGTCTCCTCTTCTCCAAGCTAAAGAGATCCAACTCCCTCAGCCTTTCCTCGTATGGGAGATGCTCCGCTCCCTTCATCATCTTGGTAGCCCTGCCCTGGACTCCCTCCAGCAGTTCCCTGTCCTTGAACTGAGGGGCCCAGAAGTGGACACAATATTTCAGATGGGGTCTCACCAGGGTAGAGGGGGAGGAGAACCTCTCGTGACCTACTAACCACCCCCCTTCTAATACACCCCAGGAAGGGGGTGGCCTTCTTGGCCATGAGGGCCCAGTGCTGGCTCATGGTGATCCTGCTGTCCACCAGGATCCCCAGGTCCCTTTCTCCTACGCTGCTCTCCAACAGGTCATTTCCCAACCCATACTGGTACCTGGGGTTGTTCTTGCCCAGATACAAGACACTACACTTGTCCTTGTTATATTTCATTAAATTTCTCCCCGCCCAACTCTCCAGCCTGTCCAGGTCCCGATGAATGGCAGCACGGCCTTCTGGTGTGTCAGCCACTCCTCCCAGTTTGGTGTCATCAGCAAACTTGCTGATAGTGCACTCTATTCCCTCATCCGAGTAGTTGATGAATATATTGAACAGTACCGGTCCCAAGGGACTCCACTAGTCACAGGCCTCCAAGTAGATTCTGTCCCATTGACCACCACTTTCTGGCTTCTATCCTTCAGCCAGTTCACAATCCACCTCACTACCCTATCGTCCAGGACACACTTCCTCAGTTTAGCTACAAGGATGCTAAAGTTTAGATACAAGGAATCTCTACAAGGATGCTCAGTTTAGATACAAGGAATCTCTACAGAGCAGCATCACTGAAGAAAGCAGAAGCTGTAGGTGTGAGATGCCACATCAAGTCTCTCCTAGCAGAGTAAGTAAGGTTGGAGCACAGGCTCAAACATGGCCATATGATCATCCACAGGCTTGTCTGCTCAGATTTGTAGCTTTGTTCCATATACCATGCCTTGAGAGACAGGCTTCCTGAAAATGGACACCGCTACAATGAGGCCACAGGTGGCTCAGCCTTGGAAGTGAGGAAAAAGCAAAGAAAGCCCTTCCAAAAACTTTGGGGATAGTATTCTTTCCTGGGTATCGTCTTCACAGACAAAGACCTCTCCAAGCATGAAGCCATACACTCCTCTAGCTTCTTTGCACAGTCCTGTGCTGTAGGACTGAACATGGATTTCTCCTCAAGGTAAACTTGGTAGTTTTGTCTACAATATCTTTCTGGGTCTGAAAATGAATAAAATATGACAAATAATCTATGACCTGGATATGCAGTTCATCTAAGCAACTTTTAGTCCTCTACTTGAAATCAGGTAACCTGGAAAAGCCAGAGACACGTCATTTCTATATACAGCCATAGGGCAGAGGACAGAAGACTTGTTTGTCACTTCACCTGAAACAACAGTCTTGAAGATGGAGAAAAGGACAGTACAACTCTCAGAAAAACTCCAACATGAAAAGAAAAGGGGCAGGGGAGGGGGAGGAGAAGTAGATGTTATGGGAACAGCTGCAGACCATATGGACATTGTAAAATATGGTCTTCCACCAAAGCTGGATGAGAGGCGGTGAGAAGCACACACCACCTTTTATGTCCTTAGGCCTGCAACATGAGGAAAGAGAAGACACGTGAGCACCCTGTAAGACTGTAAAAGTCAAAAACCATCTACACTGAATGCAATGCACACGCAGTAGTATATAGGGGTAAATACTCAAAGGAGGTGCATATACTACAAAAAAAGTAATAACTATTTTGCATGAAGTCCAATAGATCCCTTCTTCACAACCTCTACTGAGCACACTGTAATCAAATCATGGCCTTTTAACTAAAGCCCTGATTCCATATTGTTAATATGTAAACCAAAGAATATGTTCTCCCGCTCTCCACCAAGATTCATCCTAAAACTCTTACAGTTCTCCTCTTGACACTAAACCATGAGCAGTATCCTGAAAAGCCACCTCTACTACACATATCAACTTCTAAATTAAAGAGATATTACAAAATTTCACCACTATCAATCAACAACCAAAAAACTCAGTTAAAAGTTCAATGCAATGACACAGAAAGGGACTAAAAATACTCTTAAAAGCATTTCCTGCATTGGCATCAGATTGATAATTATTTTCCTCTCTTACACATATATTACTGGACCATGCTAACGTACTACCACACCTTTTGTTCTTTTAATATTAAAGACATTAATGTCTTAAGAACAGACATTCATTAGTACATCTTATCTTCCAAAGACAACCCATAACAAAATCTTCTATACTATGGATTCTTGGAAATTTAAAGAAAGAGAGAAAAGAGAATTCTTACAATTAAACAGTTACAGTTAGCTAACCATTTCACCCAAAATATCTCACAAAGTATTAAAATAATGTGTCTGAAAACTAGCACAGAACTGTAATTTTTCAGACCACCAGAGTGCAAATTATTTCCAAATGTACTTGGGGAAAAAAAAAAGTGCTGTCTTTCCACCCACATGAATATTTATTACTGTCTATATGATGGTATAAAAAGCACTTTACAAAAGTGAAAGGGAGTAGAATTCCATGACCAATACCGGATCCCCAAATACTCTGTGCTTCTCTCTCTTTTCCCCTTAAAATCACTAGAGTGCACTTTTTAGGAAATAAAGGCAAATGGAGATTACAGAAAACAGACATTCTGCCTTCAGTTCCACAGTTTTGTCATCCACTCAATCTGGATGACAAAAAATGAAAATGCAGCAGACTCAAGTGCCGCAGTACATTCTTAATTTCACAATCCTGCACCATCTCTAAATTTGTGGCTTGTGTCCTGGCTGGGCAGGGTGGAGAGGCTGCCGTTCACCTCAGGCCCAGCAACACTTTGAGGTTAACCCATGAGAAGAACTGAGATGCATTCTGCACTCACACGCAGAGCGCAGGCTTCTGCAGCATACACTGAGCTCATCACCACAGAGGTTACAAATCTGCAAACTGCCTGGATAATTAATCTGCCCAGCAGCTCAGTCCCCACAACCTTTTTTCTTTTTTTTTTTTTTTTTGTCTCAGAGCAATCAGGGCCAGATAAATTGGTCTGGCAGTGACAATGTTCCCAGCCACCACTTTCCCTTGATCCTTCTACATGGACATATACCAGGCTACAGAGATAAAGCGTGGTCACTGAAAAAAGGATTGCAAAAGCCATTCGGATGTGAGCATCCCTGCTAAACATCTTCCTTGGGGCAGTATTTTAGTGCCTCAGGTCTTACAGGCTCACATGCATACATGAGCTGTGGGGTGGCTTAGCTCCCTGTGCACAGGATAGCAGGATAGCTACAGAGCACACAGACCTGGCACTGCTTGAAAATGAAATTATTTGCAGTTGCACAGCTCAGCTGAACCATTCATGCACTCTATTACTATTACCCATGGAGACAGGTTTTCCTCACATTCCTCCGGACATGTAAATTGTGTATGGTTGGACTCGGTGATCTCAGAGGTCCTTTCCAACCGTGATAATTCTGTGATTCTGTAAAGGTGCTAAAGCATTAGCACAGCCAGACTGGGGTGTGATAGGTCAAAATATACAATGTGCAATGTACCTCTCCCAACATAGTGTTTATCCCATTGTTTTGATTGGGAAGGTACTTTGTAAATGAAAAAAATCTCACTTCAAAGGCAGGAGATTTTCTCTAAAAAAGGAATTTCCCAGAAGACATCTGGAAACTGGACAAACATGCTCTGTTCCTCCCAGAGACCCACCTGGAAGCACTCTGGGTAGGAGTTTCTGGGATTTTTTTAAGCTCATTCCTGCTTTCCAGTACTGTAAGTCTCTATTGTTAACTTATGCATTATTTAAAAGATACCGAGTTTAAAAATAGCTCTAACCCGCCAAGGGAAAATGGGAAAAGCAGCAAGCCGAAAGCCACAGCACTTCTCTCATGGACCGTTTCACCATGCAAGACATCACAGCCTTCTCCCATTTTCATTTCAATTTAGTAGCTGTCTTTGACATACGTCCACCCATTTTCACCATCAAAGTATTGAGGATGGCTCATTCACGAGGTTGCATAGTACTATTACAAGTCTGTGCACCACTCAGACTGCAACTACTATAGGTCCTACATACCACTATAGGTCCTGGGTTATAGAAAGGTAGAGCCTTTGGGTTTGGAAGTTCTGTGTTCAGCCTCCATGATATGAGTTCATGTATTAGGTGAGTACTTTTAATTCTTGTGCTATGAAGTTACAGATTGTCTGTTATCCTGCTTGACAGGCAGAAGCTGAGTTAGAGTGGGACAGTGATTAGGTCATGACAGTTAAGTGACGCCTGTGGTAGAGCAGGGGACTGCCCAGCCCCAGGGGTATTTCTGGCTACTGGACAATTTTTGCTCTTCCTTCAACTGCAGACAACCACTAGACATGCAGGGCACAGTGGCTACCAAAGCAACTCAAACATGTAGGAAGCTCTCATGCACACAATGTACAGCACACAAACAACTACTTTGGGCAAGCATCAAGCCTTCCTCAGGCACTTGAGACAAAAGAGATATATGGGACCAGAATATGAATGTCCTGGGGCATCAGGAAGGAATTAGAAGTATCCGAGGCCAATCTAAAATCAACAATGATCCTGACTCTTTACTTCATCTGTAAATTGAAGTCCAGAAGAAGACGGGCCTGGAAGTACTTAACAATCCTGTATTTATAAAAGAAGTGGTGCTGAGCACAACAAGGAAAGAGTAATCCTCATGTAAAAACTTACACAACAGAACTAGAAGACTGTTTCACACTGCAAAAGAAACTAACTCAAGCATACACACATTAATTTTATTCCAAAACATTTTTTTTTCTGGACTTTAGCTATATACTAGTTTGAGACACTATATTAAACAGTGTCTGTGAATGTTTACTACCAAGGAAGAAAGGATTGGGGAAAAAAAAAAAAAGGGTGTAGGGGTGGGCAGGTGGGTTATCCTGTTTTATCCTGTTTGAAACATAGCAGGTTGTTCATATACCTCCAAATTCAACATGGTATATAGGTAGTCCTCTTAGGTATACAGTAATAGGTTGAATCTGTATAGGTAATACCCTGTATGGTAAAAGCATAACAGAACAAAGCAATCACTGTATAATTAATCCCACAGATCTTTGAAACCATATAAAAATAACCCTAAAATGGACTCAAGACACCAGTGGAGACACCAGACACCAAGAAACAGCATTAAAAGCTGCATGGGTCTAAGAGTTGAGAAACAGTATTATTCTGATTTATAGAAGATAGAGACAACAGTCCTATAAAACACATTAAGACAATGCTGTACATATCTATACAAAAATACTCCAACATAATAATTAAAAAACGAATTTGTGAATCCCAACGGTAATTGGTGGGAGACAGAGGACTTTACATGGGAAGAAAAAGTAGAGAAGAAAGTTACTGAGAGAAGAGAGACATGGCTGGAGGAGTAGGTCTGTGAGTTTACAGCAGGAAAAGGAGCAACATACTCAAAATAAAGGAAAAAGAGGCAGATCTACAAAAAAAACATCAAAACTTTGAGCAAAGGTTTGGGGCAAAACAAAGAGCCCCCTTGGGTTACCCAGCTCCCTGTCTCTCCAAAATTGAGACAGTTTGTTCTTTCCAACTGCAAATGCAATTTGAAATTAATGTGCCGTGAAGAAGTTGCAGGACACAAATGTCCTGGGCAAAAACAAGAGACAATGCAGCACACAAGCTAAAAAGACAGTAAGGCAAAGTCCCTAAGGAAGGGGGAGAAGGAATACTGTTGGGGAAAAAAAAAAAAAATCACTTGTAAGACTGCTAGAGCAATGTCATGCTTCTTTTGATGTCAAGCCAAGCAACTGTGGTACCCACACTGAAAGAATTCAAAGGGGCATCTGAGTAAAGAGCACACCTTCCTATATTAAGTATTCTCCCTCAACAACAGCTTTTAAAATTTTTAAAACTTCTTAAAAAATGCTAAAAACAACTTTGCTATTAAAAAAAAACCCAAATCCTTACATTATATACATTACATTGGTATTGAGGGAGAGAAACACCTTTATACAAAAGGCACCGGACAGGACCACTCAATTTTGCCTTAAAGAGAGAGTGCTTCTATGGATCCTTACTGGAAAAAACAAACACTATTTGAATTAACAGAGTAACTAATTGTGCCAAGAGAATCCTTAATAGCACACTGATATTTACACCAAGGGTCAACAAAAATACAAACTGGGGCATTCACACACACCACTAAAACCACTCCTGGTATTATATTAAAATAATCTCATTACTCACTTGTTATACAAATTGGGAATACAACCACTTGCAAATTACTGAACAGGATCACAGTTTGAATACTAATTATTTCAACATATATCTGAAAGGAATAGCAAAAAAAAAGATAAAAGAGCAATTCATCAACAGGAGTTTACCTGTTGATGCAACTTTTCTTAACTTTTCTTAGTCACTATACCAGCAAATCCTTCTGGTATAGTGACTACCAGCAAATCCTTCTTGCTCTTCAGATTGACATCACACTGAACAGCTGCCACAGATTACTGAAGCATTTCTCTATTTCAGTTTAGCATCTACCCAATATCAACTGTCACACACTAATAGATGTCTAAGGAAACAAGACAGATATTTTTTAAAAATCCCCATTTCAACTGATTTGCAGAAGAAACCTCAAATCAGGTTTCCCCCACCCAAGGACTACGCTCTAAACATTGGGCTTTTGGAAAACTTTTGATTTGCTATACATATCAAACAATCATGTCCGAAAGGCAAATTCTGCAGCCACTACTGTGACCCCAGCTAGGGTGGCAAACCTGACCCAAACCCTGCATCAGGTACTGGGAATTCTCCTTCCCATTAAACTGGGAAAGACAGAAATATTTCTTATGGCAGCTTCAGTTTATGGACAGTAGTGTTCCTGGTTTACCAGCAAGCAGGCAATCGCTTACAACAGCATAAAATTATTACCGGTATCTGTTGGGAAATACCCAATGCAGATTCAGTGTTTTAGCTTCTCCAAGTGACTTCCCTGTATATTGATTATTCCATCATCTGACCTACTCTTTGTCTGGCAATTCAAATTCCTTTGTCTCATGGCTCCTTTGTAGTGAACTGGAAAATTTCTGATTGCTGTATGGTCAAAGAGGAGGGGGAAGGATTCTTGATTTCTGACATGCTCCTCTGGCTGCTCAGCTGCTGACAGCTGAGAGGTGCCTCCCCCATCCTGGTATTCTGCCTCTTCCCCTAAGTATCAACAATAAACCACAGCAGAGGTTGTTAGCTACATTCAGAAATCCCAGAGAAAATGTGACTACATAGTTACAATACATTAACAGCAGCAAAAAAATGCTGCTTAAAACTGTACAAAACACACTATCCCACTAAGCATATCTATAGCAGTTTAAGATCATTCTGGTCTGGGTAAGGTATTGACTGTCCACTCACATTTTACAAATCTTAAATGCTTTGGTCAGGTGGCAGGCAATCTCATGGTCTGAGACTCAAGGATCTCAAAGGCACACAAACACTGGCCTCTTATTCCCATATAGTATTTAGCTCCTTGTGTTTGGCTTTCCAGGACAACTGAAAGACTTGTTAACAATGCTGGTAACTGAAAACAGGGAGATAAACATTTCTGGAATATAGGATGCAGCAAAAGGGATTCTAGATCCAAGGCCAAGTTCTTTTTTTAGAATGTTTGCTTGCAGCTCCTACTGAAGTCAACCAGAACTACTAATGTTTATCCAAAGGAAAAAATTGACATATAACATTTTATGCCATATACAAGTCTAACTTGGGAAAATACAAAATGCATATTTGAAACTAGCTAATGGGTTTGGATAAAGAAGAAGTGAAAGGCAGCAGTTTTCCAAGCAAAGGAGCATAGTTTGCAATAGTCCACATGCAATTCCATTAGCATCTTCTCCTTTTTCTGCTAAGGTGACACAGCTAACATAACACAAGAGGATTAATACTTCTTTAAGCTGTCCAAATTCACAAGCAGATTTCTGTCTAGTGGGCCAAGTATGGAGAGCAATTCAATACTTGACCTTTCCACAGCCATTCCCCTGCGGTTAGTCAGTTAGGTGGCACCATAGTGATCATCCTTCTCCCAGTGAGAATAGGAAGAAACACATTATCAGCAACACGAAGTAAAGGAATTACATCCCACAGTGATTTACAGTGACCTGCAGATTATTATGAAAACTCTTTAGGGCTGCTTGTAATATAACAAAAACATTGAAAATGTCCACATTTTTCCCTCATTGAAGGTCAACTTGAACATTTTTCTTATTCCTGCTGGCACAGTAAAGCTGTCTGCTGTCTGTCAGTATGTTGTCTGTATGCTGCTGCTTTAATTTCTCCATGACAGAATGCGATGCAGAGAGAATTTAAAAAAAAATAAAAAATAAAAAGGAAATCTCAGTCATGGTTCTAAACTAATGTAGTTAAAGCCAAATCAATTCTTATGTCAGGCTTTACAGGGACCAAGCAGTAATTGCCTTGTTTTTCTCATGTCTGTTTTGTGAGAAATAAGTTGCTCTCGGGAATTATCTGCATGATTAGCAAGGTGCAGGAACTGAAACCAAAATAAAAGCAGAAACAGAGTATTTGCTTCCAAAATAAGCAACTACCCTTTAGAATTTGTCTGCAAAATAAATAAAAGTAGTAGAGATCTTACTCCTCTGAAGTGCCAGAGTTCCTCCTGTTCAATCTGCTCATTTTGGGGTGGAGTGTGGGACAGAAATGGAAAGCAGGAAATTTGAAAAAATGCTGGTAGGAGGTGGGTAGGTGTTCAAGTATCTGAGAGGCCAAGTCCAGAGTTTGCATTAGGTATGTTGCTCTATTGTGTGCACGGCCAGACAGTGTCTAGACAATTCTTTTGTGTGTGTATACACATAGGTTTATTTTTTAAAAAGCACAGAGAAAGTTACTAAAGTTAGTAATAGAATTTGTTGTGCTATTTATGAAGAACTGTCAGGTAACACTTCAGATTGTCTGACAGCCTGTAAATATTCCAACTGAATTATACAATTAGCTAATAGTAGAGCTGCATTGGTCTGATCCCCTGATTGTGACCCTGTATGGGTCATGATCTAACATGACAGCTATCACAATGATTCAAAGCTATCTAAATTTTGCTTGTCTTTTTTTTGCTTTGATTGAAGATCATTTCCTATACAAAGACCAAAAGGTCAATAGAAGCAGCAAGGAGACATTCAGTGACATTTTCTCCCTTGTTTGGGTTTACATGAAACCCTTGGTTTAGTCAATGGTTACATGAGATTTTAAGAAAGGAGGAAAACTTTTCAAACAGTTAAGAACGAGCTCTCGTGACTATATTTCAATGGTGAGTCCATCCAGGAATAAGAGCCTGAGTACATTTGCAAAGAAATGCAACTGTGCCTCAGGGAAATCCAGTTTTAAAGCATATGAACTATCACACAGCATTCAGCCCTGCACAGGCACAGGGATAGTTACACACTGGATTATTGGAAACTTTATTATTAAAGATAAGCTTCTTCTATACTATATGCTAGTATGGACATGGCAAAGGAACTAGGATTTCTTGAAACGAGTTCTGAAAATGCAAAAGATCAAGCAATTCCAAAGACTAAATAAAGTTACACTTCTTTACTTTTTTTCCCCACTGTTCCCACAATTTTTACAGGCAATACTGCAATTCTCAACTTACACAATACCAAAGTCACTGGGTGTGACAAAGGAAGTCTCCAGGACTGCTGCTGTGCCCTTCACAAGTCTCTGAAGTCTAATGCACCCATCTCCAGCCCAGCTGCACATCTGCTTCTGCAGGGAGGAGAAGCTAGGCAGCGGAGACAACCCTTACACAGGAAAAAGGCATGGATATGGGTCCTGCTCTCCTTTTCTTCCAAGTAGTCTCTTCTCACCCTAGAAACAATCCAATCCAAAGCAAAGTATTTGTAGATTACCAGGTAAGAGAAAAAAAAGTTGTTGAAGTGTCACACCTCACGTAGGGAAGGAGAGAATATTTGCACCGATTTGGATCCAGTCTGCAGGAGAATACTTCAGCCCCTAAGGAAGATGAGATCAGTGGGAAGATCACAATAACTGCCTGAGCACTGAAATAATGCAGCCTCAAACCCAAAAGATGTACTTCTAGTAAAGGCAAGTTTTTATCTCACTATTTTTGTTGACATCAATACCGCAAAAAAACTACAAAGATAACACCTTTCCCTACCTCAGCATCATCAGATATCTACCACCAGCCCTCTTCTGTATGACATCCTTCAAATCAGATCCCAGTAGCTTTAGCTGTCAAGCTTTTGGGGTTAAATCATAGAGGGCCTTAATGTGAAATATTCAATCATTTGTAAGAAACATAATACTCGCCCCAGTCCTGCTCAACATATTCATCAATGACCTGGATGAGGGGACAGAGTGTATCCTCAGCAACTTCGCTGATGATACCAAATTGGGAGGGCTGGCCGACACTCCAGAGGGTTGTGCTGCCATCCAGTGTGACCTGGACAGGCTGGAGAGCTGGGCAGAGAAGAACTTAATGAGGTTCAAAAAGAGCAAATGTAGGGTCCTGCACCTAGGGAGAAAGAACCTCAGGCACCAATATAAGTTAGGGGTGGATCTCCTGGAAAACACTTCTGAGGAGAAGGACCTGGAAGAACAGCATATTTTCCATGACCCAGGAACGTGCCCTTGTCACCAAGAGGGCCAATGGAATCCTGGGCTGCACAGGGAAGTGTGGCAAGTAGGTCAAGGGAGGTCATTCACCCCTCTACTCTACCATGGTGAGGCCAGAGCTGGAATACTGCATCCATTCTGGCCCCCCCAGTTGCAGAGAGACAGGGAACTACTGGAGAGAGTCCAGCGTAGGGCAACAAAGATGATTAAGGGATTGGAGCACCTCCCTTACAAGGCAAGGCTCAAAGAGCTGGGGCTCTGAGAAGGCTGAGGGGAGACCTTATCTATGTTTACAAGTACCTAAAATGGTGGGTTGAAGGATGATGGAAATGGACTCTTTTCAGTGGATTCCAGCGACAGGACGAGGGGCAACAGGTACAAGCTGGAACATAGGAGGTTCCACTCAAATATGAGGAAAAACATCTTTCTGGTGAGGGTTACAGAGCACTGGAACAGGCTGCCCAGGGAGGACATAGAATCCCCTTCCCTGGAGGTTTCAATGACCCGTCTGGATGCATTCCTGAGTAATGTGCTCTAGGGAATCCTGCTTTATCATGGGAATTGGACTAGATGATCTCTAGAAGTCCCTTCCTACTCTGAAATTCCGTTATAATCATAAAGAAAAGCTCATCTTTTGTCCTTCAGGTAAACCCACAGGTAACATTCCAGTTTTTATACTGATGAAACAAACCACTGCAGAGGTGTAGGATAAAAGAAACAGGAATTATTAGTGACAAACAGCAACTGATCATGTGAAATAACACCACTCAATATCTGAAGGTCTACACTCACGCAGTTAAGACCTTAGGCTAACTTAAATCAGACCTTGATGGGAAGGGCAGAAATAGCATCAGTCAGCAAACCTGTATGCTTGGCCTGAAGTGCTTTGATTGTGCTGTCCAGATGGAGCAGGACCAAAATGAAGGTGAACTCAAATGACCTTCACAGCTCAAAACCTGTAACCTCATCAAGGAATTGGCAGAAATTCATTAGTATCAGGTCCTAGTCTTTCAGACTCCCACAGCTGCCAAATCATTCCAGTAATACCACCAAATACAGAAAATAAAAACATTCAAGAAGTAATGAATTTCATCTTTTGAATTCCCACAGTCCATCTAAAGAGACAGCAAAGGGAAGAGCATGAGTACAGCCTAGCTGCCTAATTCAAGTGGCAACAGGTCACATATTTGCAGGCCATTGGAAAACTATTATATCTGTTCTATTATAAAATTTCTAGCACACCAGAAATCCATTAGCAGTGATGTTCTGGCAAACCAAAGAGAAATACATCCTCTTATACCACATGAGAAATTAAGATCAAAGAATGATTATGGGTAAGTAGAGGTTAAGATCAGCAGATTCACCCAGAAAATACATTGTATTGTAAGATTTAACAATTTTTGCAAGAAGAGAAAGACAAAAGAAACCCTCTAACTTTGTACCAAAGCAAAGGCTGTGCATGCATAATTAAAAGCTTCAGCAACCATTTTTCATTAACACTGGAAATGTATTTATATTAATCTCTTTAGCTAGACTTGGCGGCTTCTTTACAGTATCATATCCAGCCTGATCTTGCTGTTTCTCTGCAGCTTCACATTTCGCGATTTCCACTTACTGGTGAGCAGCTTACCAGAATGAAGTACAATAAACCAAATTTATTCTTCTACTAATTTCTAGGAAGTTTCCTTTATAATCAAATTGGCTACTTGGCATAGGCAGAAATTCACTGACGATCTGACACCTTTGGATGGACTGCTGTTTCTAAAGTCATTGGGAGAACTCCATTACTTGTTATAATTAAGTAAATGCAGAGGCGATGCAACAACACATGACAACCTAACAAAAAGCTTTTTGTCCCTTCACTGGTATTTAGAAATAGTGTCCCTTTAAGAAGCAGAGATTCATCTGAATTTCCTTACTTCTTTGCTCTGAACACATGTGTAACTCCATCACAAAAACATCACGTCCAGCTCATTCTTTCTCCTTTTCTCTCAGCATAACTTTACTCACTACTATTAATTTTGACAGAGCAAATGGGAAGCGTAATTCATTATAAGAGCAATAATAAGCAGGGATGCAATTATAATTTTACTGTTGCCACCAAAGCTGTCTTGGTGAAAGGAAGATTGAATGCCACAATGAGTACAACAGTTACAGTGAGAAAAGGCACAGTTTTTCTCGAACCGCTTCATAAAAGGAAAAATCTTTAAGATGCAGGGAATTTGGCTGGCTGGCTTAGGCAGAACCAAAAGACACCAAAAATTCACAATCTTCAAAAAGACAGAGTGGGTTGTTTTTCTTTTAAAATTATGTGTTAAGTAATCTCTACAACAATTTAGTCTCAACCATCACTACAGTGTATCTGCTAACATGCAACCAGGAGCTTAAAACTGTCATGCTCTTTGGACATGAATGCGTTCATTGTGTTCTTCTGAAGAAAATATCACATTTTTTATATTTAGGCCAATCTTCAATATGTCATCAAGAGGGGTTTTACTTTAGGGGAGGAGTACAACCTGTACATTTGTAACTTTTATTTATATTTATACCCTCCCCAACAGATTCTTCGGCAAGAACAAGCAGATCCAATTTGAGGTAAACAAGAGTATATAAAAATAAATTTGGCTATTAAAAAGGTGGATTTCAAGTGGTTTTATTTCCTTGGGGAAACTTGGGGAAAGCAGGGAAGAAAGATGAAGAGAAAACAAAACAGAAAAAAAAAAAAACCCACTTTTTTTTTTTTTTAACTTGACCTTTTATGTCTCAAAAAGGGGCAGAAGCCAAATTTAGAAGAAATATCTCTTTATAGGTCATCTTTCATTAAAGTACAAGATGATAATTCTCCTTCATCTCACTGTGTATCACACCAAATGACTGTATTTTATTTCCCTTGGGATGGTGGAAATAAAGTAAATGGAACGGAATGAGGACACATGATAAATACTCTCTAATTTCATTCTTTTTTTTTTCTTTTTTTTTTTTTTAAAGAAACAAAACTATTATTATACAACCAGTCCTTCAGCCAATTGACAAAGGGATTTTTTCTGGCCAATGTGAATTTATTTGTATTTATGGTCATGTAAGCAGATTCCATACTCCTTATTTAAAACACATAAGAAGAAACAGAAGAGTTAAGTTCTTTTCAATAAAATACTATATAACAGCTCAGTGTTTTTGTTAGGTACATCTGTTGGTACATTTCATTAAACAACTTCTTAATATACTCATGCAGTGAAATTGTTCTGTATTTCCATAAAACACAGATTTTAATGCCCTACTTGATGAACAGGATTAATAAGGTACCTTTCATCGTCTGGATCTCTGCACTAAGACGACACAACTGTCTCTAAATGAGTTTTAACCACTAACACGTCCCAACCAAATGAAAACAAATACATTAAAGACTACACACCACACAAAATCTGTGGAAAAAAAGGCTGTTTCGAGCCTTCATAGGTAACACGTTATCTCTGTAATAGATACTGCAAAGAAAGCAAACAAGCCCACTGCTTTGATACAACAGATTTTGTGTGCACAAGTCCAGCCCTACTATTTGCCAGGTAAGATTTTAGTAACATATTGTTTTAATACTGCCTGTTGATTCAGTCTCTGGACTAAACCCACATCTCTTGAGTAGAACAGGGCTGAATAACCTATTCCTTACACAAAGATCTTGCAGACTGTGAGTTTATATGCTTATGGTTATTCAGCCATCTGTTGGGTCCTCTGATTCCACCCCAAAAGCCTCATAGTTTCTACTGTTTTCATTCTCCATATCTTCATTCCTAGCTCCATGCATCACTCAATGTCTTGTCTAGAAAAGGGGATTCTGATTCATGTCACTGCTTAGCTGTGGAAAGTATTTGAGCCCCAAGTTACGAGGGCCACAGCACTTTCTCTGTTTCTCTAAGTGTAATTTTTAATGCACACATAAAGAAAAGTCATAATGCCAAAGGAGTTCTCAAGGAGACAGTAAAAAACTGGGCAGAGTGGATGGACAACACAGAGAGTCATATGAAGGGAACAGGAGGAAGGCTGCTGACTCATGGAAGAGGTGCCCTATAAATGACTGCTATACACACTCCAGTTCATACATTTTCCTATTTACTAACCTCTTACTCTGACTGGTAGTCATATGTAACTATTCATAGGACAGTAGTAGTACTGTAGCCACAGTGGTCTGTTATTTTAAGTGACAGAAAATAAGGAAGACAAGATAATCATTTCTACTAGACAAACTCATGTGGCTGTTGCTTGCTTTTGTGAACACAAATCCTATTCTAGCTGCCAAACCATAGCCAAATAAAAAAAAATAGTTGGAAAGGTCAATGGTTTATTTTGTATTATTTTCAGAAGTGGTAGTAACGTATATATAATCCAAACATTAAGAAAAAACTCTGGTGCCCTAACCAATGTCAGCATATGAGAATATAATTGCATTTCAACAGTAAATCCAGAAATTACACTTTGACTATCACAGTCCCTTTTGTAAAGGCTAAATCAAAAATACAGTTAATTTTTCTTTTTAAATCTTTCATAATGGCTAGAGGTCATTTCATTGTTAAAGTTTCTGCCACTTGGCCACTCAGCACTAAGAAGACAAATACATAGACACTGAAACGTGGTAAGCAGTTTGATTATTTTCCTAGTTTAAGCCATTTTACATTAAATAAGATGCTAAATATAGCATATAATTGATACATATGAGATATATCTGTACATATGTAAGATATATAAATCCTAAATGGTCTGGAAATCTAAGGAACATCCTCAAGAAAAATAAACATCCTAGAATTATATCTCTCCAGAATAATTATTTTCTTCCTACTCAGACACTCACAAATACACAATAATACATTTTCTATAATTATTTTTGTCAAAAAAAATCAGACAATGGAAAGGCAATTTACTCAGTGCTGATAACCCTATATTTTAATTTAGTTTTAATTACTCTACTAGAAAACAAATATTGCTTCTCCAATGAATGCAATTACCTAAAAACAGTCACATGCGTTGAAAGGAAAACAAAGGACTGACATTTTCAGAAAATTTTTTTAATGAACAAGGAAAGTATCCAATGAGGAGATGCAGAGATTTTGTGTACATATATAAACATTTTCAAATGCTGTTTTTCTTAGAAGTTACTAACTATTGAGCTTTAAGTGGCATTTCAGAAACATATGGGGAATTCTCTTGCAGGTGATTAGAACTACCTTACAGTGACATGCTTGGAAATAAAAGATGAATTAAAAAAAAGTACCTTTTTTGTTTTCATTTTAACCAGAATGCCAATTCAACACTTGCAAGCATTTCACAGACATCACTTAAACTTTCCATAACCTCGTACCACTGAAGTGAAATCAACACAAGTTTGCTGCTCAACAGCCTTTACCAGTAGCCGGTAACAGATCAACAAAAGAATCTATAGACAATACAGGAATAATAGTAAAATAATAGCAACAGAAAATCATTAACCTAAAAGCAAATTATAATATTGAAAAATAAAATGTAATGGAGACATCAAAAGCAATTTACCCCTTTCCAAAAGAAGTCTTAAGCATTACACAAAACACAGAACATTACATAAAACAAATAAAAGGCAGGAAATAAACTTACTGATAATCAACATAGGTTTATGGAAAATTCTTCTTACCAAAGTAACCTGCTATTTTTATTATACAGGATTACAAATTCAGTAATAGTGATTATATAAGAAGATTAAAGAACACAGTTCATAATTACTAAACAGTCAATTATAAGTCTGGAAGAAGGCAGTTTATAAAAAATAAAACAAAAAGGAAAAAAAATGAAAAATATAAAAAAAGAAAAAGAAAAAAGAATCTTGGGAACTAGGTAAAGAGGTGTGTCAGTTAGAAATGGGAAAGTTGTGCTACCTTTGTAGATGACACTGCCAAAATGCAGTACTGAGTCTGCAATTCAGGAAAGACTGATAAACTGAGGAGGCCAGCAAAAAGGCACAGAAATTACTGAAGGACTTAAAAGATGCCATTTTATCAAAGATCCAGGAGCTCAACCTATTTCGTGTAAGAAAAAGAAAGCTGATACGCTATATACACCAAGGTGGGAGGAAAACACCACACTACAGGGCTTTTCGGTCTAAAATGTCCAAATTTTATTTTGTTTTTCTGTCAGCCAGGTTGATGATTGGACTAGATGATCTTAAAGGTCCCTCCCAACCTAGACAGTTCTATGACTCCATGATCATTGAGGATAATAAAATTCATATTTTGAAAAATTCTTCATTCTTATACTTCTTCAACACATAACTGAAAAGAAAAACAAACATAAAAGGCAGGAATTCTTAGTGATGATGCTACACAGATTGAACTGCATAATCCCAGGCACTCTCCCTAGCCTCAGGATACATTTAGTGATACACTAGCAAGACCTTCAATTCTTATCTTTCTTGCCTTTTAGCCCAAACAGAATTAGCTGGCAGAAATCTCTGCATTTCTCTCGCATCTCTTACATTTTGCATTAAAGATTAAAAAAATCTATAAGCCATTTAAAAGCAGTTTGTATGAAAGATGTTAGCGAAGCACACTAACCAAATGGAGGTGCAGAATAATTGCCTCTGAGAAATTAAGCAACAAATCAGGAAGAGTGTTTTTAAAGTCTGGTCTCCATTTATGACCATACTAATTTTTCGACCACCACTTGGGAGGGGGAAAGAACAACTTCACAAAACAGGGCTGTGCAAAAACAGTCATACTGGGTCAGCTGGAGTTCTGATCATGATACACATGATAAACATTACTTAACAAGCAATTCAGAAATAATGCAGAACATTATTCAGTACCTCATTCAGCAGACCTGAACCCAGTCTACATCATGCTACGTGTACCCAGTCTGTATTGCACTACCTGTAAATTGGTGCTAAATATTAAAGTTAAATTTTCAGACTAATCTCAAATGGGGGGGGGGGAGACGGACAGGACAACAAACAAACAAAAAAGACATTATTTTAAGTAAGAATCAACTACCAAAATGTGACTGTACCCAAGTGCACAGGGCACAAATAAGAAAAGTCAGCAGAGTTTGAATTCCCTCAATCCCAATAAATTCCAGCTGCTAGTGAGAACAATAGAGACTCTGTGTGTGCAGCCAAGGCATTCATTAAAATAACTAAAGGGATTGAGCTGGACTTCAGAGAGACCCAAAACAGCTTAAAAAAAGAGCTGCTCCTCCTCAAGTTTGTTATGACCAATGCTTACCACATACAGTTAACCAGGAGTCATTACAAGGGTAGTGGAGATCATAAAGCAGAGAGTACTTTTAAAGCAGGCAGTCCTGGCAGGCACGTCGTCTCACACCCGGCAGCACAACCCAGCAGGTCACCTCACAACACGTGAAGCCCCTCAACCACAGGCCTGTCCTGAGCAGGTGACCAGGCGGAGGGCAAGTCTCACAGGGGCAGAAGACGTACCAGAAATTATAATAGTCAGAAACACTGTAACTCCATTTTTTAAGCCATGTGAGGAAGCTAATCCTTTTGAATACCACACAGCCAAATTTTTACAATTTAGAGCAAATTCAGGAATATGTTTTTCATTTACAGCTTACGTGACACATTGATAATAGTGTTGGAGACCACTTGCCAAAAGAAATTACGGGCAAGGTTTCAGCAGTTTGTCTCATAAAAAAATGGCACTTGCCTATCAAGCTGCTTTTTATTTTGCTTTTTCTTCAGGATTTTTTTATGAAGTTTATGATCTGATTTTGTAAGGTTTGCAAAACTCTAATTAAAAGGAATTCCTAATAAACATTCCCCACAAGGCAAGAGGAATGTCTGTATCCTTCTCTCAGAAGCTGGAAAAAAACATCTAGTGGCAAGACAAAATAATTAATTCCTGGAGGGTGAGGAACCTTCCAGCATCACTAACCAGAAATAATTTAAATTAAGACTGGAACATATAAAATACTTCCCAACATTTTCTGAAGAAGCTTCTTTGGTTTTGCCTACCTTTTGATAAACTAAGGGAAAAGGGCATTTTTTTTCTACATAGAAAATAGAGTCACTGGAGAGTTTATAAAAACTGCCTCAGTTGAAATCTTTCAGCCTTCTGAATGTCGTTGATCATCATGATCGTGATCATCAGGTTTATACACAGTGTCGGTACTCCTCTGAGACACAATCAGGAGCTTTAAGGGAACAGATGATGTGTGATGTTCCTAACGAGGAACCACATCTTGCCCACACTTCTTTATAGATTATTTTCCTCTAACACATGGACCAGAAGAATTAAATTTGTGTTGCAAGAAGAGAAAGCAGCTAGTGATTATACTTCATTCTAGTGACTGAGTGTCACCAGAAGGACAGAGCAGTCCTGAAGTGCTGAATATAAACTTGTAATTCTCATTTATGCTCATGACCCTTCAGAGCACTCCCCCATCACCACAAACCTGAGGATCTCAGGCTATCAATGTGTTCATTTTCAACGTGTGCTCTTCTTGTTACAGCATAAGGAGTCAGGGCACATGCAGGTGGCGAGACGCTCCAGAGAGCTTTCTGAAGGTCAAGATTTTCCTCAGCAGGGTACCTGGTGATGACAATTTACTCAGGCACAAGAAACACTCTCTGCTCATCTCCATGACAGGAGACACCAGCACCCTCATACAAAGGATGATGCCACAGTTAGAAAGGGCCTTGATCATTCTGCTTGCCCATCATGGCTACCATGAAGTGAACCTGGGATGATACTGCAGTTTTTCCAACTAACCACTTTGCACTATGTTCTTTTGCAATCCAAACCTGTGACCACAGCTTGCTTTGGATCAGTATGCCATTAGATCTCTCCTGTCTCACGTGTAGATGAAGACGCCCTGGCCCAAGTCCCCCAGACAGATCCACCTGATCTTCAGGACCAAACAGGCCTTGTAGAGACTTTCAGAAACGCACCCCCATTTCCTGCCGAGCTCTGCTGTTTAATCACATAATTACAATCCCAAATAAGAGTGTAAATGTCACATGGCTGCATTTAAGAAGAAATATTCTGCCTGAAAAAAAGAAATTGCTATTTGCTGAGGCACAGATGCCATCACAGCATTAAAAACTTCACAGGGAAGGAATTTTTTTTAAAAATAATAATAATAAAAAAAAAATCAAGTACACTTGATTGCTATGGAGCTCCTGCACAGTTCTGGGTTGAGAGCCAATGCTGGAGACATGCTGAAGGAGGCAAGGCTGCAAGCAGCACCTGCCTGCCCAGCCCAGCCATCAGGGCCTGGGTTTGCTAGTGCTGAAGGCGATATTAACAAGGACAGCCACAGAGAACAGCTCCATTAGACACAGTTCTGAGCCTATAAGGACATTGAGGCAATGGATTCATAAACACACTGATGTGACTAATGCATCCCTAACCTTTGCCTAAGGGACTGAATCTTTTAAAAATACAACTGATTCAATCTCAAAGGTCCCTTGTAAATACTCTAGCCAGTTGAACAGACAAAAAAAAAGTTGAAAAAGAAAATTTCTTAAAAAAAGCTCACTCTAGAGAAACTATGGCAGTACAGGCAAAAAAAGCAAAAGAATGGTGATGTGTAGAAAAAACCACCACTGAAAAAAAGGAAATTACAATGTAATTGTATCAGCTTTTTATTATTATTTTTATTACTGTTGAGGGTGATATTTTAGTGTACCTCACAACTGCATTTAAGGTAAACATCACATTCAGAACTGCAGAAAGAGCAGAAGAGATCCAGAACAAGCAAAAAGAAAGTATGCCCATTTCAATGTTAAATTAAACCACCACACCAAAATGCCACCTAGAACATTTTTTTTTCTTTCCTCACTTGCATCCAGGAATGACAGAACATCCCACCCAAGGCCTTAGTTTTCCTCATGTCTGAAATGTCAGTGTAAGCTCTGCTTTTTGATTTCCCTGCCCACCTCCTGTATCTTCCCAGCTTGTTTCATGGCCAAGCCTTTGGTGGCAGGCCACTGTTTTAAGAGGTGGCAGAGGAAGGAACTACGAAAGGGAAATTGCTTCAACTAAGATTAGATTCAACAGCAGCATCAATAGTGGCACTTGTATAACAAAGCACAGGCAAATGCAGCAAAGGAAATAGAGGAACTCATTGTCAGATAAAAAGATGGATTTGAAGAAGTTAAGAAAAAGTACTGCCCACAAAGAAAGCAAAGAAAATTTGCAGACAGGCATTAGGGAGCAGGGATATATTTTATTTTCTGATGTTTTTAAAGCACCCTGTTTGCTATTACAATTTTAATTTATTTTTGTTCTCACCTTCATACATTGTGGAACCATAAGGAAGAATGAACACTTTCTGTGACTGTCCACCACTGACATGATGCTTGGATATACTCAGACATTTGAGTCATACACACCAACCTCTAAACAACAGGAGGACTGCAAGAAAGGAGACTGAAAAAGGCATGGAGTGTCTCTCCTTTTGACAACCTGTGTATTTTAAATTATTTTTTCCTCTCTCTGTCCCTCATACTTCCTTTAACATTCCTCAAGTGTGTATTATGCATAAAAGCTAATTTTACCTCTGTGGTAAAATTATCATGGTTTTGATATTAGTAGAGGTTCAGTTCTAAGTAGTAAGCTGATATTTTTTCCACAGGAAAACTAAAATCTTGAATCTTGCTCCTTTCAAGCATTCAACTACTTTTCAATCAGAAGGCTATTGTAGGCCAGATTTGCAAACCACTTCTCAAAAAATTAGCTCTTTTCTCTCGGGACCCTCAGAAAATCATACACAATATAATATGGAGAGTATGAACTGCAAGAGAAGAAAAATATACACAACCTTCTGAATAGAACATATTTGGTCACAGGAATAATAATTAAGAATACATTTTAAACATTGCTCCAGTATACTTGGCCCTCTTTTTATCTGATGATCTGCAAATGTTATTTCTGAAGCAATTTAAGTGTTGATTTAAATATCATGATAGAAGGCAAATCTCAATTTCCAGCCTTCTTGTTTTCATTTTGTGATAGGACTTTTTCACATTAAAAAAAGCATAGCGCCTTAGGAAAAGTTCACATTTAAGTTGGATTCTGACAGTTTCAATAACAGTAAAGACACTTATTGGCAGTGATACTCATACAAATTCTCGTCTAATATCATTAAAGACAACAAAAGAATGACATAAAAATAGGATCTAGCCCAAACCAAGATTTAAATACATGTGTTTGTGTGCATATGTACATGTGCATAAACAAAAAAAATCCAGAACTGTTACAGTTCATAGACTCACATCCTTAGCTTGTCTTTTCATATACTAATAGTAGATGTGTTTGCTTTTATTAAGATGACCTGAAATTCATACTGCATGGTAAATCCTGACCTTTCAGAAACTAACTGAGACCACACCATTACTCTGTCACCCAAAAAAAAACAGGTTTCTGCAGCCTACTCTCAGTAAAGTATACATATACAAAACTGCTCTTTCCAACAAACGCTTCAATGTTATAGACTTCATACTTTTCAGCAGGAAATTCTTCCTCTAGAATTCTTTTAAAATGCATTTGTTACGAAGTCATACTTTTAAACCATCCTCTTTCCCTCACTTTCCAGCAGCATAGTGTCACTGCTCTCTGCAACTAGCAAGGATTCACATGTGGTTTTTAACTCATATCACTGCACATAAAGAAACTGTCTCTGTTTAAAATGTGCTTACTAGTGAAAAAAATGAAATTTGAGTGGCTCCCACTGCAACCTGAATGGTTCATCTTTATGCAGAAAAACTCACAGCAATTGAGCACAAACTCCTACACCAAACCACACGTTATTACGAGATTAAGAACCTAATGAAGTATTTCTATTTACTATACTATTCTCTTTCCACTTCAAAGCAGAAGAGTAAAGCAACTCCTATTTTAAAACAAAACTTTTTAACCAAAAGGTTACTTCAAAACTCATTACACTAAAGGCCACATACCAGATTTCACTTTAAGTTTATTATTGTTCAATCCTTTCTCATAGACTCAAGTTCACAGTGTGCTACTGCCTTATGACTCTTCTCTGTTCCCAAAGGACTGTAAACACATCTGGAGAAGCTTCATCCCCAACTATCCACTTTGTCGTCATTTCCTGAGGACTAGCTGTAGTGCAACTGCTTTATCTCTAGTACTTTACACTTTGTTATTAAAAGGCTAACAGTTTTCAGCAACTCCATCTTTTAATATCCAGGGAGTCTCTGCGTGAGTACAGTGATGTGCCTTTACGGTAAGTTGAAAGATGGCAAATAAAATTGTTAACACTGAAATGTTAGTTATGTCACAATAGCTACTAAGGAGTAACAATGGAAATATCAAAGCCTACAATGATACTTGGGAAAATAACAAAAGAACTTAAAACACAGTACTACAGACACTCAATACCAAGAAACAGCATTTGTGCTATAATATAACCTCTAAAACCTCCACTGAAAAATTACATTTCATTGGCACAGGGTCTTGAACAGAGTAAGATATAGTCATTACTTACTGGTTTAGTGTCACATCTAGGATGAAAGATGATCCAAAAGCATCAACCTGGAAGCTGGCTCGAGCAATGTGGGTAGACTGCAATATTGAAAAGACTGGAATCAGTATTCAGCCACAACAAAACATATCTTACCATTTTGTGAATTCAGAAGGTAAATATATTTACTAAGTAACAATATGCCACTATCCAAATAACATTGCATTGAAACTGACCGAGTAGTCTGTGATAACAAATATCAGTTTTCTGAATCTACAAGGCCTATTCAAGAATTCTCCACAACAGAACCTTTGACTAGGAAGTTCTGCCTTAGTAACCCCTATCTTAACCCACCCACAGCTTAGGAAATGGCTCTTCTCTTCGAGCCTCCATCCTGGGCAAAACCCTGAGCAAATGGCAGTGGAAGACTTCCCCTGGATAATGTATCACTTGTTCCTTAACATGACTCTAGAGACAGAGGGTGGAACAGCTGAGTCATTACTGAGATGGGGATACACTCACAAATCTCACTGACATTACCTGAAAGAAACTGTGCAGCCCATATAGCAAGGTGACATCAGTGGGCTAAACAAAAAAAATCTTATTAGTTGCATTTTCTGTAAAACTCTGACTCCCCACTTTGTAACCCATCTCCTCCAAAAGGCTCCCAAAACTCCAAGCCCCTGAGCAGTCACTAAAACCAAAGAAAAACGGGTAGTAGAGAAACCTTTCTTTCTCCTTCTTTGCTATATATTTTCTCTGAATTAACTGCTTTTATTCCGTCCTATAGAGAACAAACATGGGAATGTTTTGTAACTCACAGTGTGCTAGAAATAGAACTTTTTTTTTCTAGTAGTTTGTGGAAGAAAATACCCCACTATCCAAGGGAAACGCAACAGTTGTTTCTAGACTTGGAAACTCTCAAGACACAGAACAGCCATGCTATTTAGCTACTTAATAAGAAAAGCTATTTCCAGACATTTTAGAGCAGTTTCAACTTTATTCTTATTTTCTTTCCACTGAAATCTGCACATAAATATTTGAAGCATGTAGGCAGTGGAAGCTAAGAACAAACACTGAAGAGCCACTTATACCTCCAAACTACAATTCTCTAAATAAATACAAATGATTTATTGAAAACTCTGGGAAACACAAGACAAGATGGGATCATTTGATTCATCAAATTCACTCTCTCTAAAACTACTGGCAGGCTTTCAATAGACATTAAATCCAGAGGAGCTGAGAATACAAGTTTCCCTGGAGAAGAAAAGCAGCAAAGAAACGGAAAGCTAAGGGAATCATGACTTTTTTGTTTATTACATTTTTGAATTACCCTACAGTAGAACGTGGTTTTTTATGTCTATATATAAGCATGAGTAATAATAAATAAAAAAAAAACCTACAACGATGAATACGTATTTACAAACAGTTTATTTCTTTAACAACACAAAAAAAAGTTAAGACAGCTTCAAGACATCCATTAAAGGATGCTCAGGCTTAGTGCCTTCTATAAAAATGCCTAACTGTGCATGAAAGATTGCATGACAAGAAATTACAGATATTTAAATTACTGTTTAAAAGGATGTGGTATTAACTGGAAGCTTCTCAGAAGGTCCCTCAATACATTCAATTCAGAGAGTCAGATATCCTTTCAGTTATCCCCATTATATCTAACCTTTGGAGCCAGCACCACTGGCGGCAAAGAACATGCTTTGTAACACAAGCCACAGGTCCTCACTAGGTGGTTCTCGTAATTTCTGGACCACTAAAGATCATCTCTTTTGAACAAATGTACAATCTTCGACAAACTAACTGAATATGACATATAGTTTATCTGGGTAAATAATTCCAGTGATGAATTACCATCAATACTAAAATCCTACTTTCTACCCAAAAAAGCCTTAAAAAAAATAAAAGGCAGTAATCACATCATCCGTTCTGATTGATCCCTTTTTGAAGTCAAGGGATTCAAGCTTGCCCCAAATGACCAGGGACACAGCTGGCTGGCACCTGCAAGGCAATGATGGACAGCCACAGAATGTACAGACAACCACAGCACAGACGGCAACCCACACGTGAGACCACCATTTACCTGCTTCTGACCTGCAGCAGCTGGCCAACCACAAATACAGCAAAACCAACCATCAACAAATTATGTTAGCAGAGTTTGCTTTGAATTATTTTAAAATTCAATTCACTCTTCTAGATGTGAGTTTTTAGGCTGCTGCTCATAAAAGGATGTGACAGGGCAAGTACCAAGTAAAGTACAAGGACCCAACATTAGCTTTGTCATTCCCTTGTTCCACTGCAGCACATTTGCTAACCTTAACTAAGCTTCATTTATCTTCCTATATGCACTGCAACGACCAGTTTCTGATCAAAGAAGTAACAGAAGCGCAGATGTTCACTTTTCATCATCACACTATTAAATGCAAGGAACTTTCTACAGCACTATTTATTTCTGTTTGTTAACAACACAGCTACATATGCCATCACTTAGCTCTGTGTACAAAGTATAACCAAGTCTCCTTTATGACCATACGTTGATACCATGAGAGAATTTATCAGTGAGGAAGAATATAAAAAGCCTAACTTAAAATTTTAAATGTACATATACTGAATGTAGCTTTTGTCATTAAAATGGATTCGCCTCATTCACTCTAAGAGCAAAAACGACTAGGGTTTGGGGGGTTGATTTGATTTTAACTGCTAGGTATACTGCATCATATTGATTTGGTCTGGGAAATTTCCTCCCTCAAACATGTCTCCAAAATAAACAATTACAAGGCTAATGTATTTCTGAGGTGACCCTGGACCACAGTTATTCCCTGACAGAAGTCGTAATGTGGATTTAAGGGAGAAAACAACCATTAATAAATTAAGATGAAAAACATTACACAGATGTATCCACCCCCAAGAGAGGTGGTGCAAACCCAGGAAACTCACCATTAAACTTAAGCTCAAGGACAATCAAGCTTATCTCAAACCCAGAGTTAATGAGATGCCCACCTTGGACAGCGAGCCAGAACAGCCCTTTCCAGAAATCACAGCGCTTCCTCCAACCCCAAAACATGGTTGTAAAACACTGCAATGCTTCATACTGTGGGCTGCTGCTAAAAAAACCAGCTCTGCCCCATCCTGGCCATATGTTCCCACCTACTCTCCCTTGTTGGCTCATGGTAAAATCCAAAATTTACCATTTGGATCAGGTAAAATACCAACTGTAGAAATAAGACTTGTTATATCC
>VZTM01002003.1:0-11260 GCA_013400555.1 Jacana jacana | reverse complement strand
AGCCTTCATCATGTGAGCATATAGCTGGTTTTCTGTTAGTTACGCTGCACTGGAGCAATGATAAAAATACATCCCTTGCTTTGAAAAGGGAGTAAAATCCAGCAATATATAAATGCATCTGAAAATAGGAGAGTCTACACTAATTCACCTTTCCTTTTTTCTTCTTTGGGTGAAAATTTGAGAATGCGTCTGAGAGAAATTATCAGTTGCTTTCTACTATTTTAGTCTAAATTCTAATTTAAAAAATCTTTCCTAGATGACAGTGCTCTTTTCTTACACATCTGGTGATGTGGAAATTGGAGTTGGTCTGTGTGCTCTCTCCTCCCTTCAGCATTCTAGCTATACAAGAGCTAATTTGTGTGGAAATGAGAGAATTGATATTCTAGCCAGCTCATTAGGTGCAATGAAAAGAAAACAATCCCTCGGGGTCAATGAAAATCACTACCAGAGAAATAATCATTCATGTTTGAGGGCTCTCTTCCCTTAAGTATAATAATGTTGTATTGGCCTGTATTCTTCATACTTTTCTTGTGGTTCTATCAGAAACAAGATACAATGAAAGAACACTTACTTTCCTGAAAGGAAAATTTTACTCTAGCTTCCTGCCCTCTCTTTTTAATAGAACCTGTCTACCACAGAGTGGAAATCTACACTAGAAAGTAGATTTTTCAAGTGTCACTTAAGTAGTTGTGTAATTCCACATTTTTTACATTTTACTTTTAGTGAAAGTTTCTATGATAGAGAACAGAACACTAAAGAGTATAGTATAATGGCTGGGTGAAGTGAATGTCTGTGTATACCTATACTGAAACATAAAGTTTTGTGGTATGGATAGTATTACAAAATATCTAATAAAATGATGCTTGAAGTCATTAATCTGAAATTCTTTCTGAAAAAAAAATTATGAAAATTATGCTGAGATTAATTCTTTGGAGACCTGCAACTCTCTTGCTTATCTTCAAGCACAGGAGAATTTTGAAGCGTGCAAAATACAGAGGAAGAGCTGTGTATTTCTGAGTGTGCAGATCAGTCTGCTCCATCCATCCCTGAAGATCTGACGTGTACCACAACAGTCTATTTTTTTCTTGTTTTATTTCAGATATTTAAAAACAGAACAAGGTATTTTCATCGTTATGTTCAATATAGACTTGTTTCTTGTGACATGCTATCAAGAGCTTTGTCCAGTTTCTATTAAATGGGCTGCAACCCTTTCCTCAGGGAGACTAATTAAAATTTAGCAGATCTTAGTGCTACTAAAACATTCTGAATGTTCAAGCTAAATGTTTTGTTTGTTCTTTTTCACTCTACAGCTTCTAAATTTGTCCTCTTAGGCCTTTCTCAGTAATGCCTATTGCTCTTTGGAAAAAAAAGCAACTTTTTGTCTTTTTTTTCTCTTCTAATCACACAGAGCGTGCTTCTAACTTAAAATTCCTCCCTACTTCTTGTTAGAATCCAGTGTTCCACAGAAGAATGACAGGTAGCTTTACGTAACTGAAAATAATTGCTGTGATATGTTAAATACTGAAGTATAATTACTACCCAAAAGCTACAAAAACCCTATTTGATCAGTTGCTTCTTTGCAACAAAAGACCTGCTCTTTCCAGAACAGCAAGATGACTTAATTTGGTGAATAATAAAGAAATGCATTTGCAAATGACAGATTTCTTTATTTTCCTATTGATCAAAGTTGCAATTACTGGAGTAATTAACTTTTTGATCTCCATTATGGTGCAAGTGGAACCAACAAAAGTTAAAAATGACATGGTGCTATTTTTTTGCAAAGAAATGGACTAGTCCTAGCTGTCAAGAAGTTTAGCAGTGAATTGTGCTCTGTTACACATACAGAAATTATTCTGTCTTTTAGAAATGCGTGCATAACAACTACAGAAAATGGTATCATAATACTTGGGAGGGAATACTATTTCTGGTATTCATCTATTAAAACTGAACCAATTGGTCTTCAGTTTCTGAGCTTTTTGTTGAGGTAAATCAGTTACCAGAATTTTACACCACTTGTAAATGGTTACATTTGACCACAGTTTGCATTAATCAGTATCACTGTGCAAAAACCAAGTTACAGGGAAAGTATTTTATAAGGCCAAATACGTGTTGTACACGTGTTACATAAGTTTACAATAGATTTATCTAGAGAAGTAGCTGCAAAGAAGCTCTGCAATTAAAACTAACATGTTTTCCACTATGTTATCCAAGATAAAGTTTTAAAAATATAATATAGTTTATAAATAGTTATTTATAGGTTTTTTTTTCCTAACATTTTTTTTCCTAATATTTTTGTATGCGATCCCAGAAAGCAAAGCCCTTGTTTAGAACCAAAGAACCCATGGATGTTATCTTGTTTGTAGAGTGGACAAGAGGATGTGGAATGACAGCAGAGAAAGAAGTAGACAAAGCAATTGTTGCCTTCATGTCACCTCAAATAAAATCCTGAATGGGCAGGAGAACAAATCAAGGATAGGGTCAGTGATAGTGATAATAATGGAGGAAACAGGAAGTGCTAAAAGGACTTTAAACATGTAGTTAAAGAACTGGCTGAAATTAATTCTACTGAATGATATTTTAACTAACTCTGGAATACTCCTCCTCTGGACTGCTTCTAAGCAGAGCTGGCCTGTAATACAGAGCAATGACAGAACATTGTAAACAACCATAACACGTTGTGAGAATACCACCTGTGTAGTGGAACCAAACTGACTGCCACTATTAAAATAATGAGATGTTATTAGAGCTCTAAGATATGAATGAAATCCAATCATCAGGGTACTAGTATAATTAACACTTCAGTTATTCATCAGGTGTTTGAGTGCTATAGTCCACTGTGCTAAATGGTGTCACCTGAAATGGATTTCCAAGAAGCAGCTTGTCCTTGTGGCATGGTCAGGTTCATGCTGCAGTGATAATTGCTATGTTGATATTCATGTCAGGTGAACTAATTATGGCTCACAGAAACTCAGAAGAAAACAACAACATGAAATCAAACTGAGCCACATAAAGTTCAGTGCAACTGTGATTGTATTCTTTGTTCTGTGTAAAGTACAACACCTTTCCAGATGTGTCAAAACATCCACCAACCTTATTCTGTTATTGAAAACCTTGATTCTCTGAAAAATAACCTTTAATCCTGTGAGAAAGGGATCTCTGTTTGTTTGTTTGTTTGTTTTAATATATATTCCATCATTTGGTCCCTTCCATTTGAAGATCTAAGCCAATACTTCTGTGACTGGGTAGGTTTTGACTCTTGCCCTGTAGTCATTCTTTGGCTTGGTCTTAGGCCCCTCAGAGGGAGACACTTCCAGCCTCTGAAGGAAGATCTGTGTTACCATCCTTCTTGCACCAGGCTGCACAGTTACACCCAGTGTATCTTTTAACACTTTCTGCTTTCTTCCTCTCTTGCCAACTTCAAGTCACTCATACTGGCTTGCCTGACTCTCCTGTGTTCATGCTTGCTTCTGTACAATTTTTTTGACCTTTATTGCTTTGTCTATATTGTTCAGCAAGCAATTTGACTTATATTGTTCCAGACAACCGAGCCAGTTTGTCCAGAGGGGCCTTGAGTCTGAGAAGCTGGACTTAAGCACATGGCATTGCCATTAGGAACCTGCACTGCCACCAACAGAAACAGGTAAGCTATGCAATGCACCTGTACTAACTCAAAAAAAAAGGCACCTTTCTTAGTGTATTCAGTTTAAGCAGTCAGGGGTCCTTTTAAACTCAGGCTAGCCTGTCCACCTGCCCATGGGTGAGGGCAGTGAAAGGTGAGTGATTGTTGTTTGCACAGGCCATGGACTGCTGTGTGGTGCTGCCCTTGCTGGGCAGTCGTGGGGTGAGGGAGGCCTGGCACTTGCGGCAGGTGGTAACAGGCTGGCTCCACTTAAATATGAGGAAAAAATTCTTCACAGTGAGGGTGACTTCTACACTGGAACGGGCTGCCCAGGGAGGTTGTGGAGTCTCCTACTCTGGAGATATTAAAAACTCTCCTGGACGCGTTCCTCTGTGATCTGATCTAGGTGTTCCTGCTCCGGCAGGGGGATTGAACTAGATGATCTCTCAAGGTCCCTTCCAATCCCTGATATTCTGTGATTCTGAGATCCCCACTTACTGTGAAAATCTTTCAGCAGACCCAAAAGGGGGTTCTTCTAGAAATACTGCATTACACCTAGGAAATGAAAGTTTGTTTTGTCTTTTCTGTGTGGTTTTGTGTTTTGGTGGGTTTTTCCTTTGTTTTCTTTTTAAACTTAGCTCTTTAAGTTCATTAGTCTGCCTTTCAGATTAATATAGTGTTATGGAATGAACAAATAAGCAGTGATTCACCAAGATCCTGATCAACCCTTTACTAAGTGTGTAGAAAAAGTAGCGGTTTACTCACACATCTGAAGCTGTCCAAAAACATTGAGTGTGCTGTTACATTATAGATGCTTTTTGGAAGAGGTGTCCTGCCCATCACTCCATACGTGCTGGTGGAGGAGTGTCTGAAACACTGAAAAAGTCACAGCTGATAGGCAGATGGAAACTGCAGGAACTGCATGTGCTGTGCTCATTTTCAGGTCGGGTTTGCATAGAAATGGGGGCTTTCTGAAATGTAAGAGTCATCTTACAGTGCCTTTCTCTTTGACAGAATTATTTCACTGTGCTCATTGAATTAACTGATGAGGTTAGTAAGCACAAAAGTTTTTAAATAATTTGGAGACCTAGTGTGTGCTGCATCCTGACAGGAGAGAGAGCAGAATTGTGTATGGTTTGGGAATAAGTTATTAATGAAGTGATTATAGAAACAGCGTCTTTGTTCTGCCTTGTACCTCACGAAAGCTATTAGCTTGTTTGTGGCAGAAGGGAAAGGAAAGGAATGTTTTCATTAGTCAGTGTAAATAGTAGCTGCCAGCACCACAAAGTGCTTTTTGGATGTTATAACTAGAACATATGTATTGCAGGAGAAATAACGGGTGGTAAAGGTCAAACAGTTCATCACAATGTGCTATAAGTAAATTGGAGTAGCAGCATCTGTTTGCCATGTATGTAAACTGCCAAATCACCTCCTTGAAGAAAAAAAATGTTTGTGATTCCACTGGGTCTGCTTTTAGTATGACTTGGTCTGCTTTGAGTATGAAAACACCTTTTTGTCTAGTTGTTGATATCATAAATTAAAATGAAATGTAAATGGAAATAAAAACCCATGCGAACATTTGAACAGTTTTAAATATGCTCTCAGGTGCTCTTTTAGTATATAAATTCTCTGTTAATAAACACAAAGCTGCAATAGCCTGGCCTCAGTCTGAGTTATGGGAAAATGTTAAAATGAAGGAAAATTTCATCTACACCATCAGATGGACCATAAGAGGCAATTTTTTTCCCTACCTAGTTTTGGAAGACTACATGCTAATGGTAAATGCATTTAACAGAACTGAGCATTGGATATGGTCAATTATTAGAACGGAACAGGGGGTTTATTAGTTTCCAAGTAAAACCATTCATAGAATATTGATGAGGCAGTGTGTTTAAGGCTTTTCTTTCCTGTGGCACTAGTAGCTCCCAAGGTAGCTGATGATAGTCACTTTCCCTCCAGGCTAGCATCTGAAAGTCGTTGCTTCTAAACTTTCTCTTGTACTTTATGGTTATTGATGATCAAATGACAGACTGATGGAAACACTCCCAGGAGTTTCCTCGAAATGATATGGTGGAAATAGATAATGATACTTAACAGATTTCTGATGGATTCTGATGGACAGAATTGTTAGAGGGTAAATGTTGTTCTTTTGTCTTTCCCTATGTCTCTAGGATTAGAATAGGCTACATAAATAGTATTTATCTCTTCTCCCACTGTAAAAATACATACAAATTGATAAACATTGATTTCATTGCTTCTGACCAACCCTGAGCATATGGACTAATCCATCATTTTGCTCTCCCTTTATGGAATCTTATTCAGTTGTGACTCTAAAGCTTTGCAAATGTAGGTATCATGGCTAGTTTTCTGCAAAATTTTAGGCATGGCTGACCAAAATATGGTGTCTGTAGAGTGGAAAGAAAAGAAAGTATGATTTTTCAACAGTTGTTATCAGGCTAAATTTTTCTCTTGCTCAGATTTGGCTTCCATTTGTATTGGTAAACTTCAGAGAAAGGGTCCATAAGCAGTCAGAATGCTTACTTATTTACCAACAGTACTGGGAGTAATTTTATTCAAAAGAATGTTTGTTACAGTCAGAGACCAGAATTTTATGTGTACTTGAAGATATTGCCATGATAGATAATATGGTTATTTCAACTATAGTCTTTCTTTTACTTTTGTAATGTCCCATTAACAGACATGACTGTGGTCTTTAAATTGCTTTCAGAAGGACTTCAAACTTCAGTCTGAGATTAACACATTAGATAGAAGTAAAATCCTCTCAAGTTGTATCTGAGAGAATAAACTCAATTTTTATGTTTGATAAAACAATTCTATAATAAACAGTAAAATTTTTGTTCTGTAATTAGTTAGTAGGAATGGTTAAACTTTGCAGCAGATTAATTCTCAAGCAGTCTGTCTTGGAAATGTGGCCATGTGGCCTGCTTCTACTTACAGTCACTTTGATGTTCCCCTACCTAAGTAAGGAGATTTCAGCTCCAAAATACCTGGTCTTTTACATATATCACTTTATACATATCATGAATAACATAATGAATAAATCCAAAGAAGTGATACATCATTTATATTTTACACTTCATATACTTTGTTACTAAATAGACAGTGTTTCTGTCGTGATTTGAGAGATGTTTGCCATTGCTGATACAGATTTCTTGACTGAACAGCTGATGTCTATATATAGCATACATGTAGGTAGGGTGACAGGAGGATTGATGAAAGGAGTATGATTTATGGGATTTATTGCTGATCATAGTCGTGTAGGAAGTCTTTAGAATGGAGATATGCGGGAGAACTAGATGAGAGGTTCAGGATATTTCTGAAAGCAGTAAGGGGGTGAAGAAAGACACTGGCATAGTTACTGTGCTAATGAGAAAAGGAAAGTGGGAAAGGCATGTTTCCTGCCCATTTTCAGCTGCAATTACACTTCAGACATGGGTGTTTTCTTTGTTTTTTAGCGTTTTTTAAAAAGATTTTATAGTGGCAGATAATAACTTACAAGGTTGAGAACTGTGTGTTAATTAAAGGTAAATTGACAACTAAGATACACTGTGAAGTAAAGAAACTGAAAGTGAAGTTGCTGTTGTAGGGGAGCCAGTGTAGCAACTCACTCTCACCAAACAGGGAGAGGCCCTACTCCTTTTTTCCCTCACACATCCCCTTGGATATGTGATCATCTTCCCTTTCTCTAAAAAAAATTATTCATTCCTTTACTGAATATTAGTGAGTTGAGCGAAGAGAAACTAGGAGCCAAGCACGAAAAGGCAGTCAAAGGCAGTGACCTCACAAGTACTGTCCCACAATATGAGAGTAAGGTGAGCAGGACAGCTGTGGCATTGGCATCTAGGCCAGCTAAGAGCCCAGATCATCAGACAAGTCTGTGGCAATGAGGCAGGCAAGGTCAAGCTACAAAGTCAAGTCAGCAAGACATGGATGTGATAGGTCTGGAGAGAATAACCAGGGTCAGAAACAGTCCAGTCATTGCAAGACAAATTGCATAGTGATGAGGTGGGTCTAATGTCAAGAGAGAAGTACGTGTTTGGGTTGGGATCAATGGCTGGGCAGAGGCATGGCTGCAACGCTGTTGCAGTGTAGCTCATGTTGGGGCCAGGGGTAAGAGCTTCATCTTTAAAGCAAGTGGTAACCCTCATTGAGGCTTGTATCCTCTGTATGAGCATCCAAGACTAAAAACTGGTTTTCCAGTACCAATATGTAATTGGTCTTAAGAAGTTTTGAAATGCTGTGTGAAGATAGCTGTGATCTTGACTCGTCTTTGACAATACAAGGCTTAAACTCTAGATTCTGATCTATGTATAACATACAGTAAGAATAATAACTTACCTTAATTCTATTCAGTACCAAGCAGCTTCAGAAGACATTAAAAAAGAAAGTAGTGAATTAAAGTAATGAATGAAGTAACCTATCTGAGCTGTCTGCACTGAGAATGTGACAAATGAGAACACTGTTTCTTTTATAATTGGAAAAAGAGTGAGATTAGATAAATTTCAGTTTCAGTGCTGGTGGCTCAAACCTGGTTGTAGTTACTTTCTTGCTTCCCCTCAGCTTCTGAGATGAATGGCTACATATGCTACATATGCACCACGTTCTCTTTTCCCACCCTAAATACAAAAGTACAAAAAAGTGGCATGCTGTCAAAGGCAAGTAGGCTATACAGAATGGGTCAAACAAGGCAAACTAGTCATTCATGTAAGATGTGAAATTTGGAAGTGGAGCCAAGTCAGCAAAAGAATAATTTATAAACAGTGAATTACATGAGACACGTAGTCTCCTCTAGGTCTCTCAAGATGTGCTTATGAACACTCAGAGGTGTATAGCTATGCCAGTTGACCACAAACACTTAAATGCTTAATGATTGTTTTGGCTATTTACATAATTCAGATAAGCAAATCATCTGTTTCACAGATATTAAGCGGGGCTAATTTTTGCATTTGACCTTTATTTGGAACACATAGCTGTTAGTTTAGTGTTGGCTTATCTGCTAAACTGATAAAACAGATTATTGAACCAAGTGTCCAACCCATCACAGAATTGTAGAGAGAAAAAGAATTTCTTCTTAATATCTAATTTAAATCACCCTTTCAGTTTAAAACCCTTACTGCTTGTCCTATCGCTCCACTCCCTGATACAGTCCATCCACATCTCTCCTCTAGGCCCCCTTTAGATACTGGAAGTTTGCCACAAGGTCTCCTCAGAGCCTTCTCCTCTCCAGGCTGAACAACCCCAACTCTCTCAGCCTGTCCTAACAGGAAAGGTGCTCCAGCCCTCTAATTATCTTTGTGCTCTCCTATGTAAATTAACATCTATTTTTATTAATTTCCACTCATATCAGAGGAGCCAGACTGATTTATCCCATTTAGTCACATTTGGATTATATGGACGGCAGGAAGACATTAGGAACAAAAGTGAATACTAAAGATGCCCGGAAATAACTAAGTCGTCCATCCTGGCAGGTTTTCAGCTTTTTTTCAGTATGATGACCTTATCAAATTTAGTGATATTTGTTTGTATTTTCTGAAGGCCTGAAGATAGCGTTCTTTCATTTTTAGAGCAAGAGCTTGCATTAGCTCCGAAGGCTCTGCTTCTCTATGGTCTCTATGGAATTTGTATTCCATTTCAAACCTGCCTTTGCATGCATCTTGTGGCAATCATGTTACATTGTATTTGAACTTCCAAATTAGCTACAAGTTAACATCTGGAAGATGGTGGGGAAAAAAGAAATCATGAATTACATTTTAACCAAAAGAACATGCTGAGTGAAAGGGCGGTGTACCTCTTCGTGAAGAACTCCATTATAAAGAGTCTTCCTTTATGCATGAATTATACTTCCTATGCAACCTACTTATTTTCTGAAAGTAGCTTTAGAATTAAAAGGAAGCCAGAATAAATAAATGTCAGTTTCCATACTACTTTTACCATGTAAGCTTCCTGTTCCTTTAGTGACTTACCGCATCAGTCATATAACTTCTTTCTCCCTCTTTTATTGATAATTGTAAATTGTAAATGTAGCTTTCCATATTTTGTTTCTTGAGTTTTATGATGCAATGAGAAAAAGGCCCTTTATGTGTTTCAGTTTATGTTGCAAGAGAAGGGAGAAGCAATTTGATGTTCTACATGTTTTGACTTTTGTTCTATAGCTACTTTTCAAATGGATGGAGCTGGATTCAGGGACTAAGGGGTGCCTTCCCCTTCACATTCTGTGTTGTTCCGTTGTTTTACATGGTATGCATAAAACTTTGTTCACAAACTTTAAAAGCATTTAATTACTTATACACATTTTTGCTGACATAAGTTTTTGTGTAACTTATCTTTAAAAAAAATTCTAAAACTATTTAAAGTTGCTTTTTTTCTTACTGCAACATGTTTTCTTCAGTTTCATAATTTTAAAAGGCTGAACAGAGCTTGAAAATGAATTGTAAAATGTTGACATTGCAGGAAATGACTGAAGCTATGACTTTTACCATAAAGTATGTTCATAATTGCAAACACTTCAGATTTTTCTATAAATAATTGCTAATGTGGAATTATTATGTATTTTTTGAAACCAGAAAGTATGGATTCATCTGGTGTTGATTATCGTGTTACCACATATTAATTGTGCCTGGCAAAGATTTTGTTCTTTTCCATTATACGTTGGTGGAGTACCTAGTTAGTTCTGCTTCATTTCAGTAAACTGGACTGATGCCCAGAGAGCTATTATTAGTAGCTATGTTGTAATAATTAATACCAAAGGGTGAAATTTATGATTACCAGGATAAAATATGCAACCTAAAAACAAAATTCTTGGAGAAACGTTTATGCTTTGTTGTTGTTGTTGTTCTTGTTCTTGTTGTTGTTACTGTGCCATATTCATGACAGCTACATTTTCACAGTTTATGTTTATATCATTGGTATTTCCAGCAATTTAAACATATGTTTATATTTTGCAACTTCAGTCTTGGAAACAGTCTTGGCTATATGACATGACCATATGAGAATCTGTTGTAATAAGTACCTGAGGAAAACACAAATAATGAACTTCAATCTGATTTCTGATTCATCACTGTTTCCCTGAAGTAAATCTGCACAGCTGGGAGGAGTATTCTTCGTGGGTAGCTTTACGACAGAATTACTTTACAATTATCAGTTTTTAAAAGAATCAATTGTATTTCAGCACCACCTATAGGTATTTAAAGGAAACATATTGAGGTGTGTGATGGGATTACCAAATGGATTCCATATGTATGGAAAATGAAATTATTTGTGACAATTGCACAGCTGCTGCTGCAAATATTTTGTGTTTCCAGTTGTGGGTCCAACTGCTATAATACGCTCAGTTTTATTGATGAAACATTTAGAATTAAACTCAATGATCACAGAGAATGACAGAAACCTTGACAAGATGCAATTTTCAAATGTAGGGTTTTTTCCCTTTTTTTGGTGTAACTAAGGGACTGGGAGAGAAAAAGAAGGCTTTTCATAGAGTAAGATTTCCTTTATTAATAAATGTATATTCTATACTTTAGAAAGTCTGTTTATACTGATTAAAAAACCAGAATTGGTGTTGACCTTAGATTTAAACAAACTAGACTGAGAGTTTTAAGTCCGCAGTACAATTTTGATCTA
>VZTM01001998.1:0-12748 GCA_013400555.1 Jacana jacana | reverse complement strand
CTATTCAGATGTGCCACTGCTCATGGATACTTGACTACAGAAGTACTTCAAATTTTAGAATGTTTCCATTTTTTCCTGTAAAGCTTTCTAAGCACTTCACAAAGGTTTCCAGATTTCAGAAAGGGAAAGAAATTTAATGTTTTATAAACTGCAAGGGAATGCAGACAACTGTTTGACAGTGCTAATACACATCGAATCAATAAAGCAGATAGGTTTTATTAAACTGAAGAAACCCTTATTAAACTAGATTTTTATAGTCATACACATGGTTTCATAGTAATTAAGAGACAACTTTTAAGATAAACAGAATATGAGCTAAAGCTGCACTGGTTATTATGTACTTTGGCAGCAGTGCAAAATATTTCATCTGTAGTACTGTGTTTATAAAGGTCACTAAAAATGTTAACCTTCATGACCTTTAAAAACTCAGAGCTTTGCCAAACAGTAAGAGATGTTCAGTGAACAATTTATTCTTCAAGAATTTCAATACACTGAATGTGTTCCTGCAAGAGTACCTTATCTAATCGTACACTAGCACAAACCTGCAGTTTAGCTGATCTGTAAGATTAAAGCACATCTAGTGTAAAGAAGGATGTTGTTGCATCATGCTCACAGTCTTGACTTACACTTGAAATTATGAGATCACAGAAATCATATACACTTGGACTGCTAGGACTCCCTGGAATTTCAATGACAGGGACAACCACATAAAAGATAATCAGAACATAAATAGTTATTAGAATTAGACTCTTCCCCATGTCTTAACCCTAGGCAATACCCCTTTTTATATTCTTTTCACACCAGAAACTGTCAAAAATATTCTTGGTAATTACGTGAGTGCAGAGAGATAGAATGCAATAATATCAATACAGCTTCCCTAGGAAAGTCTAAGTTATGGAAGAACTATGTCAATTGCTGTGATCTTTGCAGGAATGTAAGCAGTCCTCCTGAAGGGGTGCAGTTTTCAAAATTCAAAATTGTGCTCATTCAACATAAATTTTCAAGCAAGAGCCCACAAAAGTTATCATCACCTAGGAGAAAACCTTGAGTGTTTTCATTCGATATAGCCTTTGAGCAAACAGCATGTATTCACAGCCTAGAATGAAGAGCATTTTTAATAGTGATTTCAGCACTCAAGGAGTACTTGCTGATCAAAGCAAGCTCTGAAGCTAGACAATAGTAAAAGAATACTAGTTTACCTTAATTCTTGTATGAGGATTCCATGAAAGAGAGTTGATAAATCTTTCTCTAGTGATGTATTTCCACAAAGCTCTTCTTTGTTGCATGTTCCAAAATTGTGAACTGTGCCAACAACAGCTAGCTCTGCCTGAAAAGCTCTAAAGCTTATTGAGCAGTCAGTTAGTTATCATCACCATGAGGCTTTTCCTGGCCCTATTCTCACTCCATTCTTCCCATTTGAGCCAGCATCCAGGAGAGTGTTTTATTCCAAACACATTGAATGAGTCAATGATCTTGAGCTTTTGCTAAGGAATTGATTTTTCATTTGCATACTGATATATAAATTATGTGGGGAATCAAGGCTAGACATGGATGGGCGACATCAACCATTGACATATACCAGGGAATGGTGGAAATTGCCAAGTACCTGGCATGGTGTGTTAACAGTCTGACTGTGCTGTCTCAAAATTGTCTCATCTAACTGTTTCTGCCATGGGTAAAATTAGCCAGGAGTTAGGGGCTGAAGAATAACTCTTCTTACCCGTTCTCATTTTCCAGGCAGGGTACCTTGGGACTGGGCGAACCAGCACTAAGAAAACGACAGTTGATTGATCACAACACTCATTGCTTGCATCTGTCATGAGGAGGAAGTTCAGAAATTGGGTTCATGCAGCACAAACACTTTTTTCTACCCAAATAACAACTTTTCCTCATAGAAACATAGAATCATAGAATCATTTAGGTTGGAAGAGACCCTTGGGATCATCAAGTCCAACCATCAGCCCTACTCTACAAAGTTCTCCCCTACACCAGATCCCTCAATACCACATCTAATCTACTCTTAAACACAGTCAGGGAGGGTGACTCCACCACCTCCCTGGGCAGCTGATTCCACTGACTGACCACTCTCTCCGTGAAAAATTTTTTCCTAATGTCCAGCCTAAGCCTACCCTGCTGCAGCTTGCAGCCATTCCCTCTTGTTCTATTGCTAATTGCCCGTGAGAAGAGACCAGCACCAACCCCTCTCCAATGCCCTTTCAAGCAGTTGTAGAGAGTGATGAGGTCTCCCCTCAGCCTCCTCTTCCGCAAACTAAACAATCCCAACTCCCTCAATCGATCCTCATAAGCCTTATTCTCCAGGCCTCTCACCAGCTTCGTTGCCCTCCTCTGTACTCGCTCCAGCACCTCGATATCTCTCTTGTGCTGAGGTGCCCAGAACTGGACACAATACTCAAGGTGTGGCCTCACCAGTGCTGAGTACAGGGGGACAATCACCTCCCTACTTCTGCTGGTCACACTATTCTTTATGCAAGCCAGGATGCCATTGGCCTTCTTGGCCACCTGGGCACACTGCTGGCTCATGTTCAGCCTCCTGTCGACCAGCACCCCCAGGTCCTTTTCTGCCAGGCAGCTCTCCAGCCACACTGCCCCAAGCCTGTAGCGATGCATGGGGTTGTTGTGGCCCAAGTGCAGGACCCGGCACTTGGCCTCGTTGAAGGCCATGCCATTAACATTGGCCCATCTATCCAGTCTATCCAAGTCCCTCTGTAGAGCATCCCTGCCCTCAAGCAGATCAACACTCCCACCCAACTTGGTGTCATCTGCAAACTTACTGATAGTGTTTTCTATGTCCCTATCGACATCATCAATGAAGATATTAAAAAGGAAAGGCCCCAATACTGAGCCCTGAGGAACACCACTTGTGACCGGCCGCCAGCTGGATTTAACTCCATTGAGCACCACCCTTTGGGATCGTCCTTCCAGCCAATGCTGGATCCAGCAGATCGTACGTTCGTCCAGGCCATGAGCAGCCAGTTTTTCCATCAGAATGTGGTGGGGGACAGTGTCAAATGCTTTTCTAAGGTCCAGATATATTATATTCACTGTCTTACCCCCATCCAACAATCGGGTCATCTTGTCATAGAAGGAGATCAGGTTTGTCAGGCAGGACCTGCCTTTCATAAACCCATGCTGACTAGGCCTGATCCCCTGGTTGCTCATTACATGGCTAGTGATAGCACTCAAGATGATCTGTTCCATAATCTTCCCTGGTATTGAGGCCAGACTGACAGGTCTATAGTTTCCTGGATTTTCCCTTCTGCCCTTCTTATAGATGGGTGTTACAGTTGCCGCCTTCCAGTCCATGGGGACCTCTCCAGCCAGCCACGATTTAAGGAAGATGATGGAGAGAGGCTTGGCCAGCACGTCTGCCATCTCTTTCAGCACTCTTGGGTGTAATCCATCCGGTCCCATAGACTTGTGTGCATCTAGGCGGCATAGCAGGTCACTGATCACTTCCTCGTTGATTGTGATGTCCTCATATTCTTTCCTCCACCTGCATGCTTGTAAATTCTCAAATCCTGAATATTGTTGATGCAAAATGGTCCCAAGTCAGACAAGACTAGGTAGTTGAGAAGTGGGAGGGGATGGGGGGACACAGCCTGCTCAGACATGCCCAAGACCTTCTTGGGCATGAATTTGTTCTGTTGCTGATGAGGACAAAATGATACAGAATTTATACAAAAGTTCTGTAACTGGGTAGGGCTGTCTTAGGCTCTGAAAAAACTGGTTTCTAAGCAGTGTTAAACAGCCTGGAAACTTTGGATGATGTCAGGAATCTTGTCCTTAGCACAGCATCAAAGACACAAAGTGGGACAAAATATCCAGTTTAAGAAAAATGCTCAGAAGAACCTCTTGTCATGGAGACTGAATAGCTCATGTCTATAGCTGTACTGTGATTCAGATGTTAGGTCTGTCTTTAAGATTCCACACACCAACCAATGCCAGATTATTTGAGGATATCTGGAGGTAAAAGTTAGTTAGTGCCAAACAATAGTTATTTTGGCAATTTCTGGAGCCCAGTGCTCTCTAATGAAGTTGTAGATATCCCACAAGTTTACTTATTTGAGGCTATTTGACATTACGTGGAATTTTGATTCAGTGGAATGATACAGCAATATACTGAAATCACAACATGAGCATAATATAGCTATTGCAATACACAGTAGAATCACAACACAAACATGATTGCTATTATTGGTCTCTATACTCCATCCATCATAGAATCATGATGGATGGGCATTTCCAAACACCAAGAAGGAATTTGTGAGTTGAAGCCAACTCAAGTCGCTTCCTCTCTTCAAAGTTCATTTTGTTTGTTGATCAGTTTTTATACTCTTTGTTGGGCTCAGCCACATCTGCACTTTCCCCATACTGCACTGGCTGTCTCAGTTCCCCTTTGCGTTGAGCTTTATTTCCAAATGGCTGTGGTTACTCCCTGCACCCTTCCCCAAGCTTCGGAAACTTACAGTGCTTATGCCTGTCTCCTCCAAGCTGCCTTCTATTGTGGGAGTATAAAGCTGGGTCACAGCTTCTTTCTGTTGCTCTTTGTTGCACAGTAAAGAACACAGCCTCCAGCGAAAGATGCAATTGTAAATGTTATAGGGCGTAGATCTTACTTCAGACCAATAAAACGGCTTGCATACCCCTGAATGCAGGCAGCTAGCAATAATTCTTGAAAAAAACCACAAATGTTCACTTCAATTTTTGTGACTTTCATCTTCCTCTTTTGTTTTGTTATTGTTGTTGTTTTGGTTTGATTTGTTTCTTTCATGTATTGCGATAATTAAAGATAGACATACTGAAATGCAATAGAATTGTTTGTGCTTACAAAAGGATGAAGCTTCATTCATAAAAAAAAAAAAGACCTGTCCTAATACAGTGAAATGAGCAAAACATCCAGCCAAAGAAGATTGGTGATTTAGCCTGTAGGACGAATTTCAGAAAGATAACTTAAGGGATATCAAGCAAAAAATAAATCAGGGAAAAGACTATTTGCTGAAAGACTTTGATGAAGGGCTTAATCCTGCAAAATTCCCGGTATGATCACTTATGTGGTTAAAGTTAAGCTGATGCTTAATCACCTCATTGGATCAAGGACAGTCTACTCAACACCTTGTAGAAAAATCAAACCTATAAACTGCCTGCAATAACTGCTTAAGTTAAATAACTGGTTTAATTCCTGGAAATCATCCTAATATGAAGAATACTCACCTAAAAATATGATTTGATAGTATTTTGGTGAAGAGATTAGAGGTAGTCACATATAGTAACAGTAAACTTACAGTTACAAAAATTAATTTCCAAGTTCGTGCCAAAACTATAACTTCTGGTTAATTTTTGAAGTCTCTAGACTTTCTAATTAGACTTTGAATAGTATACTAGAAATAAATTGACAATTTTTGCACAGACATTGTAAATGCTCCTACACTTTTCATTGAAAGGTTAAGTCATGTCAGGCAAAATTTTACTGTAGAGCAGAATTCCCAATGAATTTGAAAGGCTAATATACCATGACATGTAGAAAACATTTGGAGAAGATCACAGAATGCAGCTATTTAAGGAAAGTAAAAACAGGAAACAAATGCATGATAGAAAAAAGAACCTATAACTGTGTTTGTTACACACTTAGCTGTGTTACTGAATAGTCTAATTGCTCTATTTCTGCTTAAAATCTGTATTTTAACTTAGTCTTATATATCTTTCACAATAAAAATAAAGGTTATATATTCTTCTTATGAGGAACGGCTTCTCCCTTTTATTTTTCAGAGGTGGTGCTAGTGTCTTTCAGAGCATTTATATAAAATAAGTATGTATTGTTCATTGAAACATGGTATCAGATTTGAACAGCTTTAGAATTTTTAAATGCAAGTAAGGAATTCTTTATATAATGTAATCTGTATCTGTCTTATAACATGGCAGAAATACAAATGAGCTCTCCTAATTATGTTCTTTTCCATTATAACGTGCAGGTCAAATTCAGCCCCTGTCCTTCCTATGAATCCTGGGCAGGTGTGTTATATAATGGATTTTGGTGCCAAGCCATTGCTGATGTAAGCGGCTGATCTCAAAAGAATTGTTGCCCTGAAGGTATATTTTAATACAGCTTTTTGGATCCAGAATAACTTAAATAATGCCAAGCAACAAAGAACAGGAAAAGCAGTAAAAATTTTATCTGACAGTATGGTTATATGGTTATCTTTACAGTATTTTTTGAATATGTGCTGTGCTAGGCTACTGAAAATCAAGAATATAATATGAAAAAGGTAGCACCTTTCACCCATAACTCTTCCATGATATCTGAGGTGGAAGGTCATGTGAAGATTACTTTAAACTCTGAATTTGAATGAGAAACTAATAATATCTGATAAGAAAGTTGTTTACATACGCAATGGATACATACTACTTGCAACAAGAGACAGGCATTTGAAACCATAAAAACACAGTGTGTTATTTTTCCTGTCATTTGTGTCAATTAAAAGTTCATTTTAATATAGAAAATTAAAGTACAGGTATATGAAGTAATAATTTTATATTAGCCTTATGAACAAGCAAATATTCTGTCATATCTACATGGCACATAAACTTTTTCTTGTTCGATAGTAGGGCCATGTAGTCCATCTATAGAAGAATAAATGGAATAATTTATTTATATATTTATATTTTGTACAAACATTGTAAATGTTCCTACACTTTTCATTGAAATGTTAAGTCATGTCAGGTAAAATTTATAAGGAATAATACAGGAATAAAAAGACAAGCTATCACCCAAATCCAGCAAGGCTACAATACAAAGCTTCAATTAGCTGACATTCTATTTCAGTTTTAAAAACATTTAATGATAGATAAGATTATCAATATTTTCAAGATGAGGCTGGAATGACCTTTATATTTCTGGATTAAATGGATTAATTCTTACCATTGTGCTCTGGCTCTCACTCACAATTGAGTGGCCTTGTTATAGCTCCTGTTTAAGTAGGTCACAATTTAAAAAAATATTGGCTAGATTTAGAAACATTGGTAAGTAATGGGATTCTTAAGAATGTTAAGCATCTGACACAGATGAGTTCCAAACATCACCAATTAAATAGAAATAAATTTCAACTTACTGCTGTCTACGTGTGGACATAATAATAGACTCCTATATATTTAGACATGATTTTAGGCTCCTATATTTGAAACATTTTGTCTTAATGATGCTATTGGGATGCTATTATTGGATCACAGCCTAGCCCATGCTCACCTTGAAAGAACTACTGAAAACTTATGGAAAAGCTAATTACCACAGAAACCAGGATTATGACTTCAAGAGGATAATTACAAAAAGAGATAAAGTCCTGAGAAACCAAGTTCCTATTTTCATGTAAATGTTACTACTTATAATGAGTGAAGGGAAAATGACCTGGAAAAACTGCAGAAAGACAGAATTGTTTTTAATAGCTTGTCTCCCAGAGTATGCTGTGACCTGTCTTATGATCTTTAGCTCCTTTGTTCTTTTCCTGCAGCTTCTGTAGAAAAAACTGTATTTATTTTGGGAAACTGAAACCAATAGCTCTTCTTTTCTCCTGTCACAGTTAACAGGCACAGTCCTCGAGTACAGAGCAGGGATTTTATTCATTCAACAAGTTGTGTCATCCTTTAAGAGTTAGAAGGGATTTTTTCCTCTGAGTACTGCTTTTATTCCTAGAGTGTCACACCAGTAATTCAAACAGGGCCTTCAGGTCAATGAAAGAAAATACAGTGGCCTCAAAAAAGACACCTGGATCGTTGGAACAAAGAGGACACACTGATCATTCAGAATTCAGGCCTCAGACTGGAGCTGCACAAGCAGAACCGAGCCCTTTCTGTTGCTATGCTGCACTGAGGGAGAGGACCGTCGTGGGATGACTTCCAGGCAGTCTCAGTCTGAGCTGAGAAAAGAAAAGACCGGTGGGTCAAGCAGTCAGCCTTACTGCTTATATCACATTAGCACATGGAGCATTGTTTCATTTCGTGAGTTATGTCTCTGTTTGATACCTCTTGAATTAGTAATGTAACACTTTTTTTAGGGAAACACTCATCTCAGTAGAAAGTCCTTTGATATTTCTTTTTTGGCAGAGAGCTGGTAGAACTCAGCTATAGTCAGTGAGGAAGAAGAGACAGCTTCTGTACCCAGAACATTATCCTTTACTTACTTCTAACTTCAGGTAACATGAATACAGTCAGAAAAAAAAAAAATAGTTTCCAGAAACTCTGTATTTCTGGCAAAAGAATAGAACTGGATGCCACTATTTCTGCTTTCTTATTCTATGGATTCTATTTTGGGGGCAAAACTATTGAACAAGTTTGACCTAAATTTAAAGGTAGTTTTGTACTGCCAGATTAAATGTAGAAAACAATGTATTTAAAATTTACATTTCTATCTATGTCTTTTGATATACAAGAACATTTATTAAAAAGAAGTGGAATGAAATAGTGTTAATATTTGCTCTAGAAGAATTTTTTGCGATTTTTAGATTTGATTAGCTTCTACTCATACAATAAAAATCCAGTTGATAACAGCCATGTACATACACAGAGACAAGATGCTACTGTTTCTGTGGCTGACAAAATTTGTTTTGTTTTGTTTTGGTTTGGTTTGTTTTTTTTGTGTTGTTGTTTGTTATTGTTGTTTTAAGTGTTAAATTCTCATTTATGGAGGCATTGCAGTGACTCACTAAATTACTGTGAAAAGGTACCCCATTTTACATTTCTTAAAACTATTCACATTGAAAAGTAAATTCAAAATTATCTTACTTTCCAAACTGAGTGACTGGTTTGCAGCCTGTTCTGCTGAGCTCTGATTCTTTTAAACATATCACAAGTTTAGGATACATTTATTGCCATAGAAAATGCCTAAGCAAAAAAGCAGAGGAACAAGAGAGAAACTGTGCAGCCACTGGACATTGCTAAAAATCTATAATGCCAACCACAGTTACAGGTCTTCTTTTAATTAATCTTAACCCTGATTTCTGATTATCCAAGGCACAAAGCAGATGTAAATCAAAACAAATAAGGAAACAATTCAAACATACACAGAGTACTGGAAAATAATTGTCTCTAGAGCTTCAGGGATTTGAGGTGATTATTATCTGACAAATATTTTCATGTTTTCTAAATACATAAAATCACTGAGCAACCGTCTTTGATTTCCAGGTGCTAGCTGTATCTTACACAATCTACTTGCCACATCATGCTTCAGCAAATGAGAAAACACTGATTTTTTTGATTATTACTTTTATCTAAAGACTGAAAGATGTAAATAATCTAAGGCCTGAAACAAGCATGGACAATGTGACACCAGAGTGCTTGTTCCATTCAACTGAGTGTTTTACCCATTCCCTCCTTTCCATAGACAGTCATGACCAAAAAAGCGTATTTGATATGGTCAGACAACAAGTTTGGTTTATCATCCCATCTAGACTGTAGTCATCAGGTTACTAAAGACATCTCTGGTCAAGTAATTGCACTCCTAATCATCCCTTTACAATTTCTCTAACTCTATTCCCTCCTTTTCTTCACCATCTTCTCACACCAAATAAAAAACATGTTACTTATTGTTCTTCCTCCCAGGTTTTTTTGATACATCCGTGCCTGTTCTGTTACTTCTGATATTCTGACACCCATTTTGATATTTCTGGCAGAAGTTCTGTTATTTCTGGTGTGGCTACCCAAGTCTTCCTCACCTTACATGATATTACTGCCATGCTACATGGGTTGCAGGCCTTGCAAGATTGAACCCCACAGAACATCCTCAATACTCCTTTATTTATGTTCTGATACAGTTGCATAACCAGGCCTTTAAAGATAGTTTGAAGCTGCTACACAGTTATTAGTCTCTTAATTGTGAGAAGCAAGTCGTGCATATGAAGGTTTCCAGAAGAGTGGCTCTAGCAATCTGGATAGTTTTCTAGAGACATTGAAAATAGAAAGCTCCACATAGAATATAAATGGGACTCTGCCTTTTCATAATTTGTATCAAAATACCTTTTTATTTGCTTTTTCCTATCTATTTCATGCTACATGTCTTGCAGATATCAAACCTACTGGTATGAATCCGAGCAGAAGCTAAGTCCACAATGCGCCATATCCCTAGCTACTAGTACAAAAAAAGGAATAAGTTTTATTGTACAACTAGTCCTACAGTCAAGACTTTCACGTGACCTGTTAGGATCATACTGCTCCAGGATAAATATCTGTTAATGATATTTTACCTTCATCTGCACTTTCTGTAAGTTTCTTTTATTTATTCTAAATCTCTTCCCCACCTCTTCATCTGTCTGTCTTTCAGCATTTAATTTAAAAGTGAACCTAAAATAGTTTAATAGTTTCCCCATAGTTTATATAGCAGCCAAAAGCACTCATGTGCATTACTTTACTCAATTTAAGATAATGGAAAATGTAGCATTTTGGAATTGGCATGTTTCAGCATGTTTAATTTCAAATTGAAATTGAAAAAAGCCAACCAACCAACCAAAAACCAAACCTTTAATCAAACACTAGACTTCCTATTCACTGCACACTGTCACTTCTACAGGTATCCTCCCAGCAGCCACCTTGATACAAGGTCAGTGTCATAGTCTGTTCCCTTTTTTTAACATACCCGCAGCTGTACTACTTGCTGGCTTTTGCACTCACATGTTCTTTGGGAATCCAAAAAGGTGGGTGCCCTGCTACACCTCTCCTAAACAATCTCAGTCTTCTACTTCTTTTGCTGCTGGTCCTGTTTCAAGTAAGATTTACTTTTCCTTCAAAGCAGTACTTTTATCATTAAATGTCGCTTCTTTAGGCACATCATGCATGAATAAACGAAACAAAAGTTTGTAGAGGGATATTATGATTTATCTTCATTTTTGGGTGAGGTAGTGGGCCCTTGATCTGATCAGTTATAGAGAGATGGGGTTTTGCAATTGTCTGATATGATATTTCACAAACCTATACTACATATGGTAGTTTGTACTTGGGTGAACAATATCATACAGAAATACATCCAGACTTTATAAGAAGGCTTTAAAATATCACATTACATATAGCCTTTTCCACTAGTTCCTGGATAAACTGATAAAGAGAAGGGTACATTGACAGTGTTGAATTCTAAGTACTCCCGCTGTTTTCAAATGAACTTTTACTGCTGCTATTTGCTTGTCCCCAGCAAGTCTTGCAGCTTTGATAACTCAAGGCACTTGACAAGCAGGTTGTGGAAATAAAGTTTTGAAGAATGAAAGGTAGACTCAAGAGACAGCTCTTTAATGTAATTGTCATCCATGTTCCTTTTTGATTAATGTTGAAAGCATTTCTGGGGACCATCACAGGCCCCAAAACATCTGAGGGAAAAAAAATAATACCCCAAACAGTGGGAAACAGAAATTCTGAGTAAAAATTGGAGATAGATAGTGGAAATTGCTATTTGTAGGGTCTATTTAGACTGGAACGAATATTCAACACTATCAGTTCCTCATATTACAGAGAAATTAAGGGAGTCTTCTGAGTTCATCATGTTTATTTTTCTATTGATACAAATGCTGTTATTAATTTGCAAAGCATCTTACTACTACACAATATTATATAAAATACCTAATGGAAAGTATGTTCACACAGGAATATCATTATGCCAACTAAAACAGAGCATGTGAAATTTCTAATGTGTGTATAAGTGAATAAATTTACTTGAAGATTTCTGTGAACATCTGAACATATGTGATTTATTGTGCCCTTGGAAGGACAAAAGTGTAATTTGATTGAAACAGTGTCTCTTTCTTTAAAGAAAGAAAATTATCATGGAGCAGAATATTAATCATGTTTTACCCCACAATTGTTAGCTTCATTGGTATTTTGCCTATCACAATCTTTGAGCCTTCAAAGAGATGACAAATTATATACCATTGATTCTAGTTGTTGCCATTTGTAACTGACACATTACGAAGGTAGAATTAATCATTTGATTGATTAAGATTTGTTTTAACAATAGAATTTCAAACTGGGTTGCCTCTGTTTTCCTTAGGATAATTATGTTTTACCTTATAGACTGTTTTTCATGCCAGTGGAGATCATTTACAATTTAACGTTGACTCTCCTCCACCTTTGCTTTCATCCATATTTCATTCTTTTTTCTTACTGACTTTCTTTTCTTTGTTTTCTTAATTGTATAAAACTGAAATTAAACATCATAGCAGTATGGAATACCATGACATACTCATAAAAATAGAGAATTTCTTTAAAGAGCTTTTAATTCTCAGAAGCTCCGTTGTGTCTTTCAGTGCCTGGTGTGTTAACTATTTCTAGTAGCTATTCATCAGCTGTGTTGTATAAAGCCCTCCTCTGGGAAGAAAGGAAACCTTTGTCCAGTAAATAAGAGTTATCAATTTCTAATAGCTTTTCTCTGTCAGAACCTTGTCTTGTGAGATTGCTTTGAATCATTATTATAAATAATAATCTGAAATGTGAAAATCCCACTAGCATTCCCTTGTTGGTCTGAAGAATTCTGAGTATTATGTTTGAGAAGCTTTTAAATTAAACAGTTCCCTTCTATGTTTTATTACTGTAAATGGGGAGATTTGGAATTGTCTGTCTTTGGTAAAAGTTCAGACGTGATCAAGTAATTGACTAAGAACTTGAAGAAATCAAGAGGGTCTTCGGTAATATTTGACTTGAGTGTGTTTGTGGAGTACATGGGAAAAATAAGAAGACTAAGTGGAGCTTGGGAAAATGTAGC
>VZTM01001992.1:55430-67539 GCA_013400555.1 Jacana jacana | reverse complement strand
CAGCTTTCCCCACTAGTGGGAAAAGGCTCAAATATTGATGCCCAATCTGAGCTCTGATGCTGCCAGTGCCCCCATGTGGGGTTGATGCCTGCTTCTTCACTCTTCCCGTTGAAAGTCAAACAGGTTTATTTTAACCCATTATTAAATTAATTTCATTTTCATTCAGATTGTTCAGAGATGATGAAGAGAAAAGAAGAAACCACTGGACAATCTGAATTTTTAAGATAACGTCACTGGTCAATTTAAACATATTCATGTCTATCCTAGGAAAGTTGCAGTCAATACCTAAACGTGATCTGTCTCCAAGTACTTCTTGGAGAATCACCGTGTGATTTCTTTTTCTTAGAAAAAAAAGTATAAATCTGGTTGTTACCCTAATCTCCTTTTCTGGGAGACATTCTTTCTTTCCTTTCTCCTCTTATCCTCTTTTTCACCTTCTTTGGGATCAAGAGCGATTGTTCTCAGATATGGTTTAGCACATTTTCTGGTCCAATCTCCCCTTGGCAGCAGCTGAGTATGAAAAGAAAGCAGCACTTCAGTCCTCTGAAATGGTGTCATTAGGACTATCAGCAGGAGGAATAATTTCAAATGCATGTACTACCTATTTCACCAAGAACCCAATTTCATTCTTTCTCACACATCTTTCTGTCTCTTTCTGAGGGAGTGTAGCCCACGTTATCTTTGTACAAAATCATGATTTCATATTACGCACACCAGCAGAAGCATTGGAAGAAAATACACATAAAAATAAAATTTTGTTTCCAGTTTATTATTTTGCTGGTTTAGCTGGTAAAAGACCAAAAAGTTGCTTCCTTACAGTACAGCAGCCTGCTTCTTAAGAGGAGACAAGCATTCTGAGATGAACCCACTACCTTTCAATGCTATACAAGATGTCAGGTGCAGCAATGCTCACAAATTAAAAATAACTAAATAACAAGTCTCTTCAGATTCACATTACACACATACTTTTATGAACTTCATGCAGATACTTATTTTGCTGTCAGTAGGGCAGCATTTTGGAAGCCCAAACCCTTCATTCTCTATGGAGAAGATTTAAAAAAAAAAAATTCTATGTTAAAAACAAGAAAACAGTAAATTAAGTAAACTATCACCAGTTTGATAACACATCTTTCTAGTTTCCTTTTTTTTACCCATTGTTATATCTAAAACTGGAGTATATAAGAAAGTAGAATACAGTGTTTGGTACATGGTAGAGAATTCTCCTGGTTTGGGGGAATGCAGGAATCTCTGTGGCACTTGCCCAGTGTTGTGCAGATAGGTATATGGCTCAGGCAATCCTGCTATAAAATACTGAGTATCAAACACATCTGATGAAAAATTGAGACTAACTTGATTTTCATTATGATTAAAATGCCTTCCTGAAGCAATAAATATTTATCCAAATATAGCTTTTTCCCAGAAGATGCAGATATGGCTTTCTCCTGGTTGACTTTGGACACTCAACTGAAGTAACCAAGTTAAGGCCCCAGACCCCTCAGATATGAAAAAGGGAGGGAGGCACAACCTGAGGAAGTTCCTCTCTCTTTTCAGCAGTTACCACAAGAGCTCAGCAAACTCCCAATTAAGGTATCTCAGTTAAGCGTCTGAAAACAGGTGAGTTGAGCCCCAGTGCTTTTACTAGGAGATGCTACAGTATGGCTTGTTTCCTTTTAACAAGGATAATTATGCTGGAAGAAGAATTTTCCAATGAGGACATATAAATGGAGTACTTAGAGCTGTAATAATAACTTGAATCCTTATTAAGTGCCTGCTTTGCATGCATCATGGCTGCTTCGAGCAGCCACATGAAAAAATTAGATGTTCTACCAGGGAACATGCTATCTAGACTTAGCATTGAGACTCCAAATACAATTTACCATGTATGTTTCTGATTAATAAAATATGTGTGTAGATAACAGCCTCCTCTTTTAAATATTAATAAAAATGTTATATTAACAAAAAATGGGTTATCCTCAGGTTATGTACACTCTGCTATGTTAGCTGTGCCCTTTCTTGTTTGGGGTTTGTAAAGAATGTGTGTCAATGTATGTTTGTAGAATGAGCTTCAAGGGCTTCAGAATTACCTCAGCAGCAGAATTTGCACATTCACATATGTTGCTGCATAGAGCAAAATTCTACTTTTATGTAAGTAACTTCTGACTTCTGATTCATCAAAGTTCATTCAAAGCTTTTGTCTTTTGTCCTCTGCTGGAGTACCTCCTACACCTGGGGGTTCCCAGATGATCTGTGTGTGGGATAAAGGCTTCCTGCATGGAGGATGCTTTCCAGGACACTGTTCTCACATTTCGTGAACTTTTTCTTTCCCCATACCTTCATGCTGGTGACACCCTTTCTTCCATCTGGATACAAGATAATAAGAGTCAAAGGCCTAGCTTTTAACAATTCTTCATAATTCTGCTTTAGGTTCAGTTGGGAGCCTGAATCTTCCCTGACTTGAGGTCAAAGGGAAACATGCCCACAAAGCCTGATTTCTAGTCAAGGCAACTCAGTGTTTCCATGCATACTGTTGGTTTTACGTCCTCAATGCATGCACTTAAATCAAAAGTTACTCTAGCATACCATATACATTTGTATAATGCCTATCTCCACAGCGTCATTTTTTTTCTTTTTTAACATGACTCTAAACATAAGTACCACTTGTCTTTCCATCCTGTTCAACCAAGAGGCATTTGGCTGTGCTGATTTGGTATTTGTATATAGAAGTAGAGACTTTCAGGGCTAGCAACATAACATCCTCAGTTAAAAGACCTTGCCAAAAAAATCCTAGTTTGCTGACAAACAGAGAGTTTTGTTTGGGTATAGCAAAGTGTTAAATTTATTCTGTTCATTCACTCTTTACTTCATTAGTTTTGAGTTAGACTATGTTTTTGGGGGCTTGGATAAATTCTTTTCTTAATTCATCAAGTTGGTAAATTGAAAATATTCATAATGTTTGCATTGTATAATATTTGTGTTTGTACAATATTTGAATTGTAAATATATTTTTTTAAATGTATTGTAAGAACTCCCAATTCTCCTACCTCCAAAAGACATTTAGGTCTATTATTGCCTCATCTCGCTGACACACAAGAAATGCCTTTCAGTAGTTGCATTCCAGAGTAAATCTGAACTTTTTTTTGTACAGACTATATTTTAAAATGAGGAGAGGCTCAGACAAAAACCTTCAGGTCTATTTTCTCAGAAGGAGGCAAAAGAGGTTCCTAGCTACAACAGCACTGCTTAAGCAGTGTGGAAATATGTGTGTGGGCAAATTTGTGCATACTCCTCTGTTACTGATTACAAAGACCATGAATCAGTGTCCATAAGCTGCTTATTAGACAGTAAGTGTTTTTGGATAGATGGTTGGTGTCAAATAAAATTGACCAACTTGTGTTATGAGAAAGTTAGCATGCTTGGACATAGAAATCCAGTCTGGGAAACATTATAATCTATTCTACATGTGCTGTTGAGATTTGTTCTTGGCCTGCAGCAATTAAAATGCATCATGATCAGTTTCAGTTCCAAATGAATTCCAGGATTCATGTATGGGGTCAACAGGCCTGTGGACAATTAGGAGTCTTCAAGCCCTGTAGGTGCCTAAACTCTTGTTGCTGATGGAGAACTTGTCAGTACCTACGATGCTGTCCATCTCTGAAGAAAACACCTAAGGCTTGATTCAGTTGCACATACATGACTGCTTAGTATAATTTGAGGTGCTGAAGTATGTTCATGACCCAGACAAAGCTGGTAGATCTCTTATAGGTCTCATGAGAGACCTGTGTGGCACCCACACACGGATTACCCTGAGGCACCTTCAATGACACATAGACATCTACTTCTAGGTAATAGAGTGAGAACCCCAGTGGCTGGTAGTTTAAACTTCTCTTTGGTCTGTGAGTGACCACGACAGGGTCTTAAACATCAATCTCACAACTGCATAGGAAGGCACATCATGATACTGATCCACAGTAAATAGATGTTTTCTTTAGTCGAGTATGTTTGTTTTCAGTCAGCTCAATGAATTAAACTGACTCACCCTGAAGCTGCACGACCATGGTATTCAAAACAAGGCCTGGATGGGCAGGGACAGAGATCTGGAGAAGTAAGGAAAAGTGTAATTATTCCTTTCAGTGGCAATTAGTGTGTTAAGCATAATATGGAATTACACTTTCTACAGCTTGACAAAACTGAACTCTGCAGTCCTAGGGATGGAAGGTGAAGCTTGACTAGATTTGAGGTGCTTCTGTCATGGTGGGAAGAGGGAGAAGTAAGATGGAAATCCAGAAGCCTGGTTCTGTTTCTGCTGCTGTGAGGGGAAGACAGCAGGGGATGGAGAGAAACAGAGTCAAAGAGCAGCCTTACGAAAGAGGTCAAGGCTTTGAAGTTGACTGTTGCTACATGTTTCAACCTTCTCTTTCTTCTACTTCTCTCTCTCTTTGATGTTTTACATTTCTTCTGTTCATTATCCAGATATTTAATAAACCACAATGCACATGGCTCAGGACTTTAGTTTACTTGGTCACAGCCCTAGTAGTCATCTCTTGTCTTAAAGGAGATAATTTTCGTTCATCTCTGCTAGTCCAATTGCCAACATGCAGCTCTTTTCCCATTTATTGTCAGTCAGGTAAGTAGTTGGGGGATTTTCATTTTAAGAAGGAACCCCAGGAGGCCAGAAAAAGGGCTCAAGTCTGGTCAGGTTAGCAACCGGAGATGGGTTCCCAGATACTCTGAGAGATAAAAATAGGGATTTTCCATCTACATCTTGTTTTGGGCATTACAAGTACAGAAAAGTGGCAAGACCATGTCAAAGTAGGCTTTCAGTGTAACCAATGGCTTTAGAAAGAAAAGACCACGTCTCACTGTCATTCAAACGGAGATATTTTTTTTTCCTTCACTGATTACATATCTGATTCACTGAAGGAATGTTAATATGGGTGTTCGGGCATGTCTGTATGCCTATGTATATGCTGCTGTACACTTGTTTAATCTGCTGGTGAGTGAATCAGTGTTTGGCTGTATTAGGACAGTGTCATGCCCAGAAGCTTTACATGTGGTCTCCTGGCCAGGAGTAAATTCCATATAATTTGTCTGATACCACAGCATGGGCTCCCTGCACCAGGATCTACTTCTCTACTGTCTTCCTTTCTCTCTGATGGGCTCCAGTGTCACCTCAGTAGGATTATTACTCAGCGAGCAGCACATTATGAGTTTCACAGGGAGAATGTATCCCACTTACCACCTAATTTAGGACTAATGGAAGAAAGTACCTCTGGCCCAGCTGGGAGAACAGAATCCTCTGAAAGAAAGCAAAATCATAGCTCATGCAAAAGATAGAGAAAATAGGTTATCAGAACCAGCCAGGAGGAGGTAATGGAGAAAAAAAGGGTCTGTGACCTTGCTGAGTGTTGGGCACAGAGAGCTCTGAGCTAGCACTGACCTGAGCAGGCAGTCCAGATGGTGCGAAGGTGCAGGTCAGTGCTGCACAGATATAACCAGGCTGGCTCAGGAAGCTGTTTTGCTTTTTTTGTGTGGCACTGTACCTGAGCCACCTGTATATATCTAGGACTGAGCTGACTTCCTTGGAAACAGCTTAGATATTTTCACATTGCTCTTCACAGGTCATAAGGACAAGGGATTGAAACCGCACTGGATGCATCTCCACTTCTAGTACAGATAACATACCTAAGCGTAGTCAAGTGTTGATTGCATTAAGTATTTCAAAGAAGACAGACAAGATTGTTGGGTGGTTTTTTTGTTTGTTTGTTTGGTTTTGGTTTTGGTTTTGTTTTTTTTTGTCAAAAGTTTAGAAATAGTTCATAATTTGGGATTTCACTGTGATGCTGAGTTTCGTTTCATGTAGATTTTGCTGACTTTTGCTCTTGAATATCACTCTGGCATTAAAGAAAATCATTAGATGTTGCCTATTCTTCCTTAAGGGCCATATGGCAGTTTATAGGAAAAGGGAAATAAATGTTACATTAAACTTAACTGCGTAATGGGGTTGTAATCACAGGAATCCTGTCACCTCCAGTGTTATGACCCTTGATTAATCTTTATAAAATTAAATAAGTACTAATGAGTTTGTTTATTAGCATTTTTATAATTTTATAGCAGTATTTATTTCTTAGAGTGTTAATTACTATCTGTGATTAATCCCTCTGATGGTTAAAATTTTTTACTGGCGGCTATGTCTTTAAGACTTTGTGTTGATTCACATGTAATTTAAGTTGACAAGGACTCCAGCAGTACAAAAGGGAACAAAGAGCCTGGTTTCAAGGTCTAATTTAGTTGTGGCTTCTGTATGGCTGAAGCCAGACTGACTGGATGTACTGTGATGGTAATATTAAGTCTCACCACTCCCTGAGTGAGGATTGAAGTAATTAGCAGGGCTTAGCGCTGGAAGGCAGTGCAATTCACAATGGTTGAACCTAATTCCAGATTTATGGAGTGAGAATTTCAGTTATTTGTGGGTTGTAGACTACTAATTTTTCAGCTTTGATGACATTCTGACAACCTGTTTATTTTTTTATATATGTTCTGTTTAATACATCCGGCTTCTACCTGGAGTCTTGCCTGACACCTCCACAGCCTTTTGTATTGTAATGTGGGGAGGAGCTCAGAAGTTCCAGTTATCTGTGCTTTGAAATGGACATTGTGATATTCAGTTCTCTTCTGTAAGGGCAAGGAAAAGCAGAGGCAGCAACATTAATTCATAGAAAGCCTTTTAATTTTTTCCTCATTATTCCATATCATAGTGTATGCCACGTAATTGTTATCAGCAATTTAAATGTGCTTCCCATGGCTCCCAGAGCTAATAGTAACAAGGTATTAAACCTGGAGTTGGCAGGGCCCCTGGGCTAGACTGCGGGTCAAAAAGGTTTAGTGTAAATACAGAGAGAGTTTTGTATATATACACAGAGTATATATACACTAAAATCTATACTAGAGTCTATAGAGTGCTGCCTCTTTGCCCCAGTGGAGGGGTGGCACTGCTCACTTCAGTTTAGTGGCATCCAGCATTCTTGCTCCTGGGGAACTCTGACACTTGCATGTGAACTGAATGAAATTTTGCAGTTTCCCACTAAAATATTTTTGCAAGGTATACAATCTTAGAAATAACAAGAAAACTTCATTCAAGCACATTATTTTGTCATTTGTAGTATAATTACCTAGATTAATATAATAAGGAAAGCTTTGATATTTCTCTAAAGATCAAAAGAATTTAAAATTATGCCTTTACCCTTTTAAAAATCATAGTGTTTGTTCATTTACAGTTGAAAGCAGAGAAGAAGTCAAGGCATTTGCATAAACCATTTTTATTTTGTCGAATCACCTAAAGCTTAAGGACTACATCCTGAAAAGAATGAAGCTGAAGAGCTTTGCTTAAATGGCAATGTGGTGTAGGTACTGGATAAAAGAAGAAAAATAAAGGCAACATTTTGCTTTTACCTGCTTATTTGTGAGGTTACTTTCCCAGCAGACGATGGTGCTTTTCCTCCCACAGACTTATATAGGTAACCACTCAAACATGCCAACTTAAAGTGACTATGAAAATCAGTGTGCACATATTTCGGGGATATTAAAAGCATTTCCATCATTCATGGATTCAGGATTGTTTACACCAGTCAGATATGCATATGCATTGCTGGGCAATTTTCAGATGTGAGACAGCAGCAAATTTAGTCTTTGCACTAATCTATGTGAAATATTCCTCTGGCTCATCTGTGAGAGTTTTGGTGTATGGTAATTTGCAAAATTCTGAAAGATGCTTCAGGCCAGGACATCCTTACGCATAAAGTGCCAAATATTTTATTTGTTTAGCATGAGATAGTGTTAATAGCATTTAGTTTGGAGCAAGAAGGGAGCAAGGAAGCCTGTAGGGAATCCGTATAGATGCGTTTTGCTTTGCTGAGGAACTTCCCTGTCTTCCCACTTTAAAGAGGTGAAGTGCACGTCCAACTATTTGGTTGCCCAGCTATGTTTGATGTGAAACAACTCAGCAGGAGCTCAGTGTGAAGCTGTGGTTTGGATTAATTTATATATGCAGAGTATAGGAATACCCTCATGAGAACTTGTCAGGGCTGTGGCAATTTTGAAAAGTTTTCGTTGAAATGCAATATACTGATTAGAAAAGAAAATGTTTTGCAAGTCCAAGATGAAATTTCCAGTCCAAGTTGAAGAGAAAAGCACACGCCATTAAGGTAGAAATTTCTCTGTAGTTGGTCCAAGTCAAGCAGGGCAGGCTGTAAACACAGCCCTCAGACTGAGTATCCTATTCTTTCTGTTTCTCTGCCTTTTAATAAAAGTGTCAGTTTTTTGCAAAATTCATACAACTAGGGAACAGGCCCTGCCTTCTCTCCCACCATCACCTGAAGGCATTTTATCTTCTCTCCCACCCAGCTGCAAAGCTGCCTGCTGACTAACTATGGCTATAAATCTTGGTCCTAATGGTTCTCTTTCTAAGGGCTGTTAAGTAATTACAGTGAGTTTATACCTGATTATGGAGTCAATGACCCAGATTAAGCTGACCTGACTTTTGCCTTCAACGTTGGGAACACATAGTCCACAATTAACAATTCCCTCAAAAGCCAGAGCAGGGGGAAAACTGCTTCCAAAGGGTGATTAAACCTATCCAAAACCAGTTACTACCAGGGAAGCCTGTCCTTCTACTGACTACAGAGAAAGCTTAGGACTCTAGTTTAAATTAGTCCTAACTTTTTAGACATCTAAAGCTCCCAAAACAGGATTTCTCAAGAGAGGAAAAGCACTTTAAACTGGCAGAGAAGGGCATTGCAGGACAAGTGACTAGAAGATTAATCTAAATTCAGACTACAGATCAAGTGAGTTGATTCAATACTCCTGAGTAGTTGGTATGTATACCAAGCATAGTAATCTATTAAATAGCCTTATTACACGAGCACATGAAGGAGTTTGGGAATTGATTTATAGATGCTTAAGAGGCAAAAATTGAAATTAACATAAGGAGTTAAAAAGGCCTTGTAGAGGATCTGCCAACTAACATTTCCAACACAGTTAACATACAGAGCACTGCAGCGTTTAAATCTTAGCACTGTGATTTGAGAACTTTCTGACCGGGATACAGCCCTCCCTCCCAACTGGGATTCTCAGTTGTTCTCTTCCCTAGGGCTAGGAGGGAAGTAAAGTCTAAGAAAACCATGGATGTTTATAGGATCTAATTCTGCTTTTGTACAGAAAATTATTTTAATTTTTTTTCCCCCTCATTCTGTGATTTCCAGCCTATGGCTCACGTGCAGTTGAAACTGATTTAAATAATAATTTTTGTGAATTGTAATTGAACTGCAGCAAGTAAATTGTGAGGAAATCTTGGGAAATTTTTCTTATCTGATGAAAAAATGATGTATTTGAAAACTAGTTTTGCCTTAGAAAAATTTTTTGCTGAGCTAATGTTTTTTAGAAAAACCTAAACTTTAAATATTGCCTTGATTCTTTTTGTTGTTCAACATAAAATAGATGATTCAAATATATCTCAGAAAATTCTAGCTGTGTTTGCCCACTGCTGGCTTTTAAGGACATTCTTGGCTAATGATATGAAGCAGCTATGTATTTCTTCTATGCTTTAACATTAAAAGAACAAAAGATCCTTACTTATCTCTATCTCTTTCCTGCAGGCTTGTATCCTTATCTAGCTTTTCAGCATTAAGTCTGAATGTGCTTTTGTACCTCTGTGTGTAAAAGGCGATGAAGAAATAATACATTGTGTCTTAACTCTATTTTCCATGTCTCCCTGGCTCTAGCATCCCTACAATGCCATGTATAAGAGGCATCATCTTGCATTTGTGTTGTGTGGAAGTAATTAGTGCACTGAACTATGAAAGGCTGGGAGCTTATTTAAAATTAATTCTATCAAAACAGCATCTTGCTGCACCGACGAGGCAGATTATTATATCTTGAAAAGCCTTTAGCTGGAGTAAAAGAAAAAAAATTATTTCTAGCTGCATTCTTTTACCCACAAACAAAATGCTGCATTATTCACTGACAAAGGCTCTTATTTTAAACAGGACAACAGGGTTTAAGATTTTATTCATCTTGTCTTAGGGACACTGAGTCGAATCCTGAACACATTGAAAACAATGCTAGAAGTCTCATTGTGAAATATACTTTAAAGAAGTAATAAATAGTACGGCTATGAGCAGGATAAAAACACCTCTATGCAATGAGCCACCCAAGAACTAATGGGATTTTAATGGGATTGACCTGATCTTTATACCAGACCTGAAACTTTATACCAGCCTCTTCATGGGATGTATGATTTATTTTATGATTAGAAATATGTCTAAGCAGGACTTGATGTTCAAATGACCTCAAGAGCTGCAACTGGAGCCGGTGAAAGCAGCTTCAGCTTCTCTAATGTGGCTTTCTACCCAGCCACATATTGTAGTGAGAGCTTCTGGGCTTTGCAGACTTTTGAAAACCTGTTCTTAATTGTGTGAGCATTTGGGAAAAGATCTGTGTACTGAAGAGAAATACAAGAGGATGAATAATCTCTGCTGAAGTCCATGAATCATAGAATCATATAATTGTCTAGGTTGGAAGGCATCTTTCAGATCATTGGGTCCAACCATCAACCTAACACTGACAAAACCATCACTAAACCGTGACCCTCATCGCCCCATCTGCCCATCTTTTAAATACCTTCAGGGATGATGATTGCACCACCAATGAGAAGTGCTCCTCTGCAAACCAAGAGGTTTAGACCAAGGGTTCTTTTTTAGCTTCAATTACACACTCATTAAGAGGGTGTGAATATTGCAGCTAAAAGTCCGTTTCTGTCTCTTCCAGTGTGGCCGCTGGGAGAACCACCTGAAAAGCTTTACAAGTGAAACAAAAATATACCTAATACCTCATCACTTTTACAGACAAGGGGAAAATAGTCCTTATTTTTCTACTTTATCTGCAGACAAAGCTAGCCAGTGTATTTCAAAGGTGAGCTATCTTTTTATTATGTTTTTCCTTGTGTCTGTTTCTTTGACGACTCACATCTAAATGGGTATGTGCTATACATCACAGGCTTGCAGAGCTGGGTGAGCCATTCCATTATTCATTGACCTTATTTTTATATAGTACTATGAAAATGAGTAAGGGTTTTTTGAATCTGCCTAGTCCTTTAAATATATAACCTGGTAAGAAGAGCCTGATGTCATCCTGCCCTTCCTTCTACACCAACTTCTTGGTGGAAGTTGCTGCTGTACTGTAGATTTTCTGTTCTTACTGAAAAGTCTTAATCTATACTATGACTTAGCACAGTTTTAAATGAGTGCTTCCTCCTAAGTTGGCTGTTAGAATAATTCAGTTACTGCAAATAGGTTACGACTATATTATAATAGTGTTAAGGTAATAAAAGGAGCATTTTGCCCAGAGGCTTTTGTTCACACTGAGTTCTCCATCTGCAGATGCAACAAGACCTTCTTTGAACTATGTCTCTGAAAAGTCGGTCAGGCCCATCCTTAATAGTGATTCTCCGGAACTTCAGTTACTGACAAAAAGGATTAGGACTTCTTGTAACATTCATAGCCACTAGGTTCATAAATATTTTATTGCATATCTATAAATTTTTCATATATGTTATTTTAGTTGCATTATAGTTTAGTAATTTACCGTATTATATGTTTAAGAGGTCAGTTACATTCTTTTAAGTCTCTAGCTTTTCAGGCATGTTATAGAATCATAGAATCATAGAATCATAGAATCATTTAGGTTGGAAGAGACCCCTGGGATCATCAAGTCCAACCATCAGCCCTACTCTACAAGTTCCCCCCTACACTAGATCTCTCAACACCACATCTAATCTGCTCTTAAACACAGTCAGGGAGGGTGACTCCACCACCTCCCTGGGCAGCTGATTCCACTGGCTGACCACTCTCTCTGTGAAAAACTTTTTCCTAATGTCTAGCCTAACCCTACCCTGCTGCAGCTTGCAGCCATTCCCTCTTGTCCTGTCGCTCATTGCCCATGAGAAGAGACCAGCACCAATATCTCTACAGTGCCCTTTCAAGCAGTTGTAGAGAGTGATGAGGTCTCCCCTCAGCCTCCTCTTCCTCAGACTAAACAATCCCAACTCCCTCAATCG